>JARHVA010007650.1:382500-495000 GCA_037957365.1 Torreya grandis | reverse complement strand
CTTTTTACAAATGCACTTGCACCATCATGTTCTCCTTTTCCATGTGCAACCTCAAATAAGATAAGGAAATGTTGAACATTGTTCTTCTTATGCATTTTATTTAACTAGTATAACATTCAAGAATTATTAAATTGACCTAAATAATATTCTGACCAAATTTAGCATGCATCAAACATTATTTCTCCTATATTCATATTTATATAAAATATATCAAAATAACTATGGACAAACTTTAGAGAATGTGATATGTCATTGCTCATATAAAAGTGGTACTCACTCAAAAAAATTATGTTGTCATTTGTGCTATTAGGTGCATGTCTAAATGTAATATGAATGAAAATTCCAACTTTATTTAAATTATAGTATTGGGATTGAACCTCATTATGTGGTTTTACTATGTAGTTGTCAGTAAAGTCCAAAACAATAATTTTCACCCATTCTTGATGTCATAGCTTGCTATGCAAAAATCTAATGATACAATGGGATCACCTTCAAGTTGTAGGACCTTGGAAAATTTGAAGTTCACCTTTGTAGAAGGCTAGATTCATTTCACTAAATTTGGTGCAACTGATAAATTATCACCCCATAGAGAAAGTTAGATTCTTAGTGATCTTTCTCATAAACTAGGGTTGAATGGGAAAATAATTTTGAGAATGAAGTTTATAAAACTAAAAATGGTGATTGCACCAAATATTTTATAGTGTATTTTAATGCTTGTCTAAATTAACATAACATAATTTTGAATATATTTAAATATGTAGGAGTAAAAACTCATACAAATGTGAAACCAGAGGAAATATTTGATATTTTTCATCTAAGGGACAAGATTCTTTATTTTAATTAAAAAATATTCTAAAAGGATATAATAATAGTAAAAGTGAAATTTCATGACTGAAATAAGAATTAAAACATCCAAAAATATTAAAATAACCTTGCATACACAAAGATTTCACATACAAGAAAGGAAAATCTTCAATTTATTCTTGTTCTCTAAGTTACAACATGTAGAAAAGTTATTCAAAATATAGAATAATATATATAGAAGCAGAAATATAAATGAGATACAACATAATACCCATATTTATACAAAAAATATCATAAAAGAGATGCAGTTAATAAGCAAATCCAATGCTTATTAGAAGAACATGCAAACATATGGAAACTTGATGAAAAGAGGCATGATCTTCAGCTTGTGGCATCTTTGGTGAAGTGAACAAGTTGAAAAATGAACATGAAAGAGTTGGATGTGATCTTCAATTGGTGAAGGCATGGAGGGATCTTTGAAATCTTCATGAAATTCCTTTTTTATTCTCTAGTTGATCTATAGCTTCATTTTTGTGCAATGAAGTGCCAAAGTGAAACTCCAATTTTAGAACAAAAGATAACTTTTGATAACTTAAGTTACTTTTTTGAAAAACCATAACTTGAAATTTTTAGTTGGGACTTCTATAATTTTTAGATCACATAAATTTGAAAATAAATATAATTAAATTTTATAATATGTGCTTTTTTAACTTAAGCAACATAAAACTTATCAAAATAAATAGTGTATTCAAGTTTGCTTTTTACAGCTTAAATAACTTGTCAAAATGGAAAGTGAAAATTACTATTATCTCTTTCTAAAAAAGAGTTACCAAAATGATAGTTGTAATTTACAATTTGTATTTTTACAATAATGAAATATAATATATAAGAATGCTTTTTCTAGAAAGAATTAATCTATAACTAACACTTCTATTAACTCTTTATCCTTGTTAGCTTGTGTTTTTTCATAGTAGAAGAACAATAAAAAATATGGAAAATTCATGAAAAGAGGCATGATATTCGTCTAATGGCATCTTTGGTGAAGTGAACAAGTTGAAAAATGAACATACAGGAACTAGGCATGATCTTCAGTTAGTGGGGGTGTGGAGGGATCTTTGAAATCTTCATGCAATGCCTTGGTTATTCTCTAGTTGAGATGCATCTTCATCTTCATGCAATGAGGTGCCAAAATGAAACTCTAATTTTAGAACAAAAGATAAATTTTGATAACTTAAGTTACTTTTTTTCAAAACCCTAACTTGTGATTTTTAGTTGTGACTTTTATAATTTTTAAGTCACACAACTTTGAAAAAACTAGAATCGCATTTTATAATATGTGCTTTTCAACTTAATCAACTTAAAACTTGTCAAAATGAAAAGTTTAATTTTCAAGTTTGATTTTTACAACATAAACAACTTGTTAAAATGGAAAGTGAAAATATCAAATATTTTGTCTTTATCAAGACCAAAAGAGTAAAGGTTGGTTATCTCACAATCTACTATTATATCGAAGAGTTCCCTTCTAAAGGAAATGTATGTTTGAATCTCTTTACCCATTTGATCCAACATGTTATGGTACTTGATGAAATGGTGGATAGAGCTCAAGGTGAAAACTATATCTCATGCACATTCTTTTTCAATCACTTCTTCGAAATTATTTTGAACTTCCTCTATAGGAAGACCTAATCTTGATAATCCATTAGTTGATATGATAATTTATTCAATAATTATTCAATGTCATATAAAATGTTAGTGGCCTTATCATTTGAAACTTTAGCCTTATGGGTAGCATCTATAAGTATATTTATTCTGAATTGAGCTACTTTGTCTAATTCATCTTACTCTCTATCATTTTTTAGTATCTTTTCGATAAGGATGATGTTATTATCAATCGAGTCCACATCTATCAGTTTTGGATAGAAAATTTTTAAATTCTCTTTCTCTTCCTCATACTTGATGATCTACTCTCTCAGGGTGACCTTTCTCTCCTTCAAAGTTGTATAGTGGTCCATTACTAAATCAATAACTTTGTTACCTTTTGAGATGAGATCTTGTGCCCATTCCTTAGTGGCACTTCCCATGATGCCAATATTTGTCATTGAATCAAGTGTTACCTAATTTGTGATTAGAGTGAAAGGCTATGCTAGTTGAATAGTGGGATTGATGAATTTATTCAATTCAATTATTAGTTGTTCCACCTTGTTCTTGAGTTCATCCTTAGTGTCCTTGTCATTATTCATTTTCTCAAAGAGATAGTTAATGTTGGTTTGAATGTCATGTTTCAACCCTTATTTTTTAGGATTTCCAAGGTGAAATTTTGATACATAGTAATCCCCCACCATTATATGTTTTTTTTTGTTTGGTGGGGAACTAAAATATCTACATACCTTTCCCCTATTGAGTCATATAATATCCTTGAAATAGTCTGGGGACTAGTCTTAGATTTTTTGTGTGAATCTAAAAGACCAAAATCCAATGTAATTAGGGATATCATCTACTTACATTTCTTCCCCACTATTAGTGTCAACCAAATATGGGTAGCATCTTGTTGTGATAACACTATCACTTAAAAATCTACAACTGAAGATGTTGCACTAGTGGGCATGGTGACAAGTGATGTATCTTGTACTAATATTACCATTATTTATTTGGTAGATGTCTTTACCAATTATTTCCCATTTATGGGTTGAGGGTCCATATTTGTATAAATATATTTCTCCTTATATTTCTCTACTATAGGGTTTTGGGTCACTATAGAAGTGGAAGAGGTATGGGTAATGGTAACAAATGTCTACTAGGGGTGTGGGAGATGGAAGTGATATTTATGGAGGATTAGACATAGGTATTTGGAATTGAGAGACTAATGGAAGTGTGGATTCCAAAGCCTTAAATGAGTCATTACATTGGTAGGGACACTTAGGGTTGGTAAAGTGGGTAAGAGGAAGTGAGATGGGGATGAATAAGTAGTTATCCCATGGGTTGGGATGGCTAGTGGGATTATAATTAGATGACTAAATATATGGCTATATACTACTGGGTAGTGTTGGTGATTAATAGAATTTAAGGAATTATAGATGAGATAGAGGGAATTATGGAAGGAGAGTGAAATTTAAAAAGAGGAAGTTGGAATGGAAAGTTAAGTATGGGGAGACTTTAGTGTCTAATTGACTGGATTGCATGGTTGACAATGGGCTCATTGTCACAAGTAAACTGGTGGGAATGGAAGGTGGAGTCATTTAAGGTGAAGGAGGAGTGGAGATAGGAGGATGAGGTGTTAGAGATACAAGAATGATAGAAAAAAGTGGGGGATGTATTACAAAGATGGGAGTTATAACTATAATTGAGATGGGGGTTGAAGTTATGGTTTTTCCAACTATAGTTGTGTCCTCAAAGAAAATTATTATTAGTTGATCTATTGTTACTCCCTGACTACTTGATTATCCATTCTTGGCCTTTGATTTCTTCTTTCTCTTGTGGGATATCACTAGCCTACTTGGTTTCTATAGGAGTGATACATCACTAGAACCCTACGTTGATGGTGGAACCCTTTTTCCTTGAGTTGTAAAAATTTACCATTGATTCTTATTGCCTCTTTGGTCACTTGGACCCCTTTATTCCTAAGCCATTTGAGTTTTCTATTCACCATGTGGGTAGTTATATCTATTAGAGATAAATACTCAATAATATAATAACTTACTAATGGAAGGGGTTGTAGATAGATCTTATTGTCATGGTAGACCTTATCTATTGGGGACTTATCATCCATCAAGTCTTCAGGGACTAGTGCTAAATCAAAAGCGTTGACCTAATCCAAGGCCATTCTTGAGTAGTCCTTGAGTCTTACTTCCTCTTCATCATCTAAATATTTCTATTAGTCTTCAATGTATGGGGTATGGGAATATGTGGAGACTCTCAATGTGATAGTGATGTCACCATGAACATCATAGAAGGCCTTGCCTCCAATTCCCTCCTAGTCATTTGTGTCATTTTTGAATTTGCACACTTGGCTTTTGCTAAGGAGGGGCATGTGTACCTACTAATATTTATGGGGAAATGAATTATTGATTTGTGTTGACTAGTTAATATATTATGATTTTCAAATATTTGCCTCACTAGCTCCATTAAGGTCCATTTATCACTCACATATCTTAGAAGGGTGTAAAGGCAACCACTAAATCCACATACCCTGATGTAGGAGTATGTGAGGAACTGAATGAAATAAGAACCCCAATTGGTAATATATGAAGAGGTAGCATTTGAGAATCTCTTCCTATCTAGTTCCTTGTTAAACATTACTATCATCCAGTAGATGAATGCATCATTGAATCTCCTAAAGTGTTGCATGCTTGCCTTAAAAATGAGGTCAAGGTAATAGTTGAACACTTTATTTGCCTCACTAGATATTGTGTTAAGCCCTAGGAAATCTATTCCTTTGGCTAATATATCTACTAGATAGGAGGTCATGTATAATTTATGTATGGTTTACACCTCCATCACCTTCTTCTGGAGGGATTCATTAATGAGTTGTGCCCAATGCATGTATTATTTGCTCTTATAGATAACCCATATATATTGATATATCCAATCTTATAAGATATTTACATCAAGGCTACTAGTGATCATATGCAGTACTATGATTATATATTCTACCTCATCCTTGAAATTAGTTCTTGCCAATGTCTTAATAAATTTGGTGGATGCATCCCTAGGAATACTTAACCATTGTTTGTTCATCACTCTCTAACATCCTGTGTTGTTATCTTAATATAATTTTTTTGAGGATTATAGAGTTTTATCTAAGTAAATCTCAAATTATAGTATCAAGAACATGGATTCAATGAAATTTGGGTCAAAAGTTATAAACTTTTTCCCTTTATCACCTCTCTCTTATCATCATCATAACGATTTTCTAGCATGAGTAAGAACTTAGAGCTTTTCACAGTCATGGGAAAATTTGCTACCTAGGGTAATCCAAAGTCATAGATGCTCTGGATCTATTTGTTATTAAATTCAAAATTGATTCTAGTCTAGAACTTAGCTAGGTCAATGTGACCTAGGTTTATATCTATAATCTTAGTTATATTGGAGTCCAAACTGAGAGTGACAATAGTTCCTTTTGATTTGAACTTCATCTCCTTCCCAAACATGGGTTCTATAGAAAATATTGGGAGAAAACCAACTATAGAGTTAGTGGGATTTATAGGTGAAAAAGTTAGGTAGAAACTCTGGTGGAACTTGGAGTTGTTCTCTATATGTGAAAAGTCCATGGGGTTATTGTGTTGCAAATGTAGTTTGAAATCTCTCATAGAGATTGTAGTTACAAAACACACTTTTTGGTACATAAATATATATTAAGAGGGGGGTGAATCAATATATTGATTAACTTAGTCCTTTTCAAAACCTTTTAATGCATATTAAAACTATATGCAAATATCACATACACACAAATAGGCACAACACTAGATATACTGTGGAAAACCCAATATGGAAAAAACCACCACGAGAATAGTTACTAGAATCTAACCTCACAATGTAGAATCTTACTAGTTAAAATGTTTAAGGGAAATAACCCTAAGGATACACTGATCCCTTAATTTAAGAGAACCTACTCTAAGGAATCACCTACTCCCTAACTGAGCACCAACTTAGCTTATCTGATGGCACCTACCTATCAAATTCTTCTATAGAGATACAAATCTAGATTATAATATATATTCATAAATGAATATAATATTTTGTTCTCTATTATAGGTCTGGTCTATAACTATTCATGCTCTACTTCTCTTCCACTCTGCTTCTCTACTTCTATGTCTTTATATTTATCTATTTGACACACTTCATCAATATCTTGCTATCTACCTCTCTCTCTCTAATCGAATCTACTCCAAAACAATAATAATAGCTATAGTAGCTTCTACCTATATCCTATATGACATATTTATAATCATTTGATCTAGGTATTTGTATAATCTCCATGTTCACACTAGTTTCCTAACACATCATGCTCTATTCTAGACTTAGTTCATTATCTCTTAAACAACAAGTTTCCTACATTTTAAACTCATGTTTTACCACCATGATTTTTGGTCTCATTACTGTATATAGCATATATTGGGCTCTAGTTTTGATGCACATGCATATTTATATAAATATGAACAATTATAGCAATTAATCTCATTGTTTGTATCATAATTTATGGCTTACCTACATGTTCCTACATGTTCTTTCACTTGACCATTAGCGTGTTCATATCTTTAAATATAAACCATTGATCTTAAGTTTTGCACCATGATATGATGGCCTTAATTTAAATTTATCAACTTTAAAACATGTCCACTAGATCAATCTATAACAAGCTTACACGATCCATTAAATCTTTGTACACTTCCAAAATTTAAATGTTAAACTTTAAAACATGTCCATTGATCTTTTAGATTCAAGATTCCATGTGTCATTAGATCTCCAAAGTTTCATAAACTTTACTTTTGTCTTATCATTAAATATTGAGCTCTTTATCTCATCTCATTACTTCCTAAGCCTTTAGAATGAATATGCTCCATTAATCTCATCAAACAAGCTTGATATTTAACTTGCCTATATGTTGTTAAACATCCAATGCTTTATCCAATTGAATCCACATTGGATCTTCATTGCCTGATCAACTACTAACCGTTTGATCTTTAGAAAAGCTCAAAATTTATCTCTAATGAGATCCCATGAATATGCCACTTAGAATTAGTGTGTGCCTTCTACACATTACTATTATTTCATGATATTGAGACACTTATCATCTTTTCATTTATCATTGACTAATTAACTTTAAATCATATCGTAGATTTACTATTCAAGCTCTGTGATTGTGACACTTGTCACTGGCATGTTTACGCATAGGTGCCTTTGACAAATTGACTTCACTACATATCATTATATCTTTAATGTGAAATTAAAGGCCAACTGTTAGATCTTCTAACAATCTCAAGCTTTACCTTGTGTAGATTTGAAAAAGTATGGGGTCCATCTCAATATGCTTGGCTAACTTTGTACCTTCATATCTCTTTCTTCGCTCATTTACCTATTCTAAAATTTGGACCATATAAAATAGGCATGATAATGAAAAAAACCATATGATCATTCTTTCTTGAATCTTTCACATGTGTGAGATATAACACCATTAATATTCTCACTTAGATTATTATCTCATAGAGCCAACTTTGTTCCTGCATAACTTTTGGTGTGCTTAGTTACATGACTTGAAATTAGGTGCATAAGATCCTCTCACATATTGGATTCCATCCATATATTCATTTTATCTATAAACATTTATAAATGAAATACATGATAGCATAAAAAATTCTACTTATCTTTTTCTTATCATCTATAAATTTGACTATGGGAAAACACTATCAAAATGTTGAGGAGCCAAACTCTGATCATGCATATCTTTTATTGCACTACATCACATGACCTGAGATTTAATGAATATAGAATAGGAACAAATTGAAAAAACCCATATGATCATTTTATCCTCAAACCTCCATGTGTACAAATGCTTAACTCATCAATATGCTTACTTGGCTCTACTTGAACCCTTTTGCAAATTTGGCTACTTATAGAAACTTAGCGAATTTTATCTAAATAGCCAATTTTGGATCCCCATATCTCCAACCAAACTTCAATGCATGTCTTCAAATTTGGTGCATAATAACTAGGGACTAATGAGATCACAAAAATATGACCAACTCCCCTAGACTCATTCACATGTGGTAATGGTGACATTAGCAAACTACCTATTCAAATTTTCCTATATAGACCCAAAATGTCTAGATGAACAAAATGAAGAATCAGATGAATTCAAATCATGTACACAAGTACTCCAATCATCCTTGACTTTTGATAGGATTCCTTGCATATCCTCAAATCATCATATTCAGTCTTAAGAATAAATAACATCCAAAATTCCAATAATCTCCCTTTTGACACCAATGACAATCATATTTCCAACAATCTCCCCTTTTGTCATTGACGACAAACTAAATGCTCTGATATTCTAATATTAGGATCATTATTTGGCATTACATACATTGGATTTTGATGAATATGAACTGAAACTATTCATACAAACTTGTTCCCCTTAGGCAATGACACATTTGGCTAAGCTTAACTTGGACACTTTCTCTAATCTTATTTAGCATTTGTAGTTTTTATTCAAACTTTTACAGAGAGCATTTTATCTTCTTCTTCCCCTTAGACATTAATGACAAAGGGACTCTTTCTCACTATTTGTCCAAATGTTTATCCCCTTTATCAAATAAAAGAGTTTGTCTAAGAATTTGTAACCATTAACTCATTAGAATTTTTAAAAATTATGCATACCTAAGTTGCCTTTTCTCTCTTATTCTAGGGATTAAAAAAGATTCAATGAGACTCCCCCTGGACTCATGCCCTATCACTAGGATCTATTGATGTGATGTTAGAACCACCACTATCAACTTATGTCTTAGATACTCAAATTGTTCCTTGGGAAGAGGTTCAGTGAATATGTCTAAAATTTGATCTTGATTTGGCACATACTCCATTGTGAGCTCTTGATCTACAACCTTTTCTCTTAATAAGTGATACTTGATTGATATGTGCTTGATTTTATAATACATCACTCAATTCTTTGATATATTAATAACACTTAAATTATCACAAAGAATAAAAATAGGTGATTTATACTCTACCTTAATGTATTTTAAATTTTATTCATCCACAAGACTTGAGTGTAACATGGCACAATTGCCACATACTCTACTTCTTTTATGGAAAGAGTAATTGACTCTTGATTTTTATGTAGTGATGAAATAAATCTATTTCTTAGGAAAAATACACCACCACTAGTGCTTCTTCTGTCATCCACACTTCTTACCAAAATAACATTTGTATATATTATCAGTTAAATATTCACTTTTAGGATACCATAGGCCATAGTCAATTATTCTCTTGATATATATAAAGTTATTTTTCACTACATCAACATGTGACTCTTTAGGAGTAGATTAAAATCTTGCAACCATGCACACTAATATCATGATATCAGGTCTTGATTTAGTTAGGTATAACAAGATACTTATCATTGATCTATACATAGTTTGATTTGCATCAAGAGACTCATCCTCTTTTCTCAATTCGCATCCAGTTATCATGGGAGTACTAACTAGTTTGTTATGTTCTATTCCAAACTTCTTGAGCATTTCCTTAGCATACTTGGTTTGAGATATAAATATCCATTCAATAGTTTATACCATTTATAGACCAAGGAAGAAATAAATTTATCCAAGCATACACATCTCAAACTCACTTTAAATTTATGTAGAAAATTCTTTGCACATTTTATGACTAATACACCAGAGATGATGTGATCTACGTAAAAAATAACAATCAACATATGCTTACCTTCTAATTTAAAGTACATATTATTATTTTCATATCCTTTGTTGAATCCTTATTGTTGTAGGTACTAGTATGATCTTGAATACCATGCTCTCGGTGCTATTTTAAAACTTATAGAGCTTCCTTTATTCTGCACACATAATCTTCTCCTCTTATGGTTAAAAACCATTTGATTTTTCTATTTAGACTTCCTCTTCTAGGTTCCCATTCAAGAAAGTAGACTTAACATCCATTTGATAGAATTTTAATTTCTTGTAAACAAAGAATTCTAGAAACATTCTTATGGATTCCAATCTAGCAACTGGATAATATTTTTCCTCAAAATCTATGCCCTCAACTTGTGCATATCCTTTACATACTAACCTTGCCTTATTTATTATGATAGCTCTATCCTCATTGATCTTGTTTTTAAATACCCACTTTTTACCTATCACATTCTTGTTTTAAGGTCTTAGAACTAATTTCCAAGTTTTGTTCTTTTCAATTTAGCTCAGTTCTTATTCAATGGATTTTAGCTAATTCTCATCCTTGCTAGATTTAACATAGATCTTATGCTTAATTTTAGACATTAGAGCAAAACTTACACCTGATTTTGTGAAACTCTTCTTCTTGTATGAACTCCTTCATTTTTATTGCCAATTATCTACCCTATAAGATGATCCTTTTGAACAAATCTTGGAGGTGCTTTTTCATTCATTTCCTTATCATCTTCATTATTTGCTTCTTCTTTAAAATTTGATTCCTCAATATAGATTTCTTTGTCAAGTTTAACTTGTTTCAAGCCTTCTTCAACCTTGACATTGATGCTCTTTACGATATTGTGTATCCTTTTATTGTATCATATGAAGGCTTTACTTTGGGTGGAATAACTAATAAATATTCCTTCATCACATCTTGACTCAAAGATTCTAAATTTATCATCCTTTTTCTTGATGTAGCATTTGCTTCCAAACACTCTAAAGTACTTAACAAAGGTAGGTTTTCCATTCCACAATTCATAGGGAGTTTTGTCACTATTTACCCTTAATTTAACTCTATCCAAGATATATACTACTATTTAGACTACTTATCTCTAGTATCCATCAGGGAACTTGGCCTATTTTGGCACTGTTCTGGCCATCTCCTTGATTATCCTATTTTTTCTTTCACAACTCCATTCTACTATGGAGTCCTTGCTACAAAGTAATGTTTTTTTATTCCATGCTTCTCACAATACTCTATGAACTTATTTGAGGTTAATTCTCCACCTTTACTAGATCTTAAGCATTTGATTTTTTATCCAATCTCATTCTTCACCATGGCCCTAAAGATCTTTAATCTCTCAAATTCCTGTGACTTGTCCTTCAAAAAGGTTACCTATATAATTTTTGAGTAATCATCTACAAATACCATGAAGTTTCTATCTCTTTTTGATCCTCTTATCTTAGTAGGATCATAAAGACCAGTATGAACTAATTCTAGAGGTTTTGTAGTTCCATAGTCCTTTATTTGAAATTTGACCTTTATTTTCTTGCTTAGTTGACATTCCTTGCAAGTAGTGTCTACAGGTTTGGTTATCTTAGGCATGTGTCTTACACACTTATTTGAGCTCACTTTGACTAGGTTATCAAATTTGACATGACCCATTCTTCTATGCCATAACCAACTCTCATCAATTTTTCCTATTAGGCAATTATTACCAATCACTTCAACAACATTATGGATATTATTTTTAGTTCTTTTCACTTCTATAACTAGTATTCCAAATCTCTTTAACTATAAACCTTATGAATTAAATGTGACCGTATATCCATTGTCACACATATAGTTGACACTTAGCAAATTATGATTCAATCCTTCAACATAAAGGACATCATATGTAAGTAATTTTCAATATATGTTCAAGGTTCATTTAACTTTGATGTTTACTATAGTGTTGTCTCTAAAGATGACATATCCTTCCCTACATTTTCTAAATTTTATGAACTTTATCTTGTCACCAGTCATATGCTTTGACAACTAGTATCTATTAATCATAAATTTTGCTTCTTAGAATGGAGTGTAGTTTGAGTAATCATAGATTGATCTTTCACTTTCCACACATTCGTAGGTTTCTTATTTGGCTTCTTTTTCTCCCTTTAATAGATTTGTCAAAATTTGTTCACACTAGGAGGCATGCCTTTCTTCTTACTTTGTTATTTTGGTCTTACAAAGTTTTTTCTACTTTGTTTAACTATGTGACCAAAATTGTTGTAATTATAACATATTAAATTTATATCTAACAAGGGATCAAATTAATTTTTACGTACAAAATTTGTTCTCCTTTTAGGTAAAGTTCTACAATCAATATCCCTGTGACCAAACTAAGTATAAGTATTAAAAAAACCATATAAAGATGAGGAATACTTGGTCACAAAATTTCTTTGTGTAGTATAAGGAGTTATTCTAAACTTTGTCTTATTCAAGTCTCTCACTTTTGTGTATCCATCTACATCAACTACCTTTGTCTTTTTCTTTTCTATAGGCTTATTTTCTCCTTCAACTTTCTTCATGTCAGTTGTGTTTATGTCTATCTTTGTATCCTTGAAAGATTTCTCTTTCTTTACTCCTGATTCTCCTTCTACTTTGAAGTTGTCATATAGATTAGTAGATGTACTATTTATGGAACTTTTTACTTCTTCATAACCAAGAGCTAATATATCTTTTGAAGGATTTTGAGAGTTGATTAATTTATCAAGAATGTCTAATCCTCCTATCAACTTTAGAATTTTGTCTAGTTATCCTTTAGATTTCTCAAGCTCTTTTCTCAAAGACACTATCTTTGCTTCTAACTTCATGCACTCATCATATTTAGATTGTAGTTCAATTTTGACTACATCTTCTATTCTTTTAGACTCTTCAACTTGTGTCTTGAGGCTCACTACCATATGATCATATTTTACAAAACTATTGGACATTTTCTCAATTTACTTTTGTCCAAGTTTCTTCTATTTTGAGATCTCTTTTCTTAGCTTGTCAATTTCATCTAAAACAAAGATGAGTTCACATTGTAAATCCACTTCTGCTTCTTATTATTCATATAAGTTTTCAACTTATTCTTTATCCATAGAAGTTGATCCTATTATCATTAATATGACTTCCTTTTCCTTAGCCACCAAAGCACAATCATGATCATTATTAGAACTATTACTATCATCCATTAAATCACTATCTTCTTTTATGTATAGGCATTTCTTGCTTTTGAAGTTTTTCTAATTATAATAGTGAGGTTTCACCTTTTTACTATTTTTTCTTGCTCAGAGTTATCATTTTTTATTATAAGGTAATTTAGTATCAAAATATCCTACTTTACCACAATTAAAGCATTTAAAGGGTAACTTACCTATGTATTTTCTATACCTTCTTCTTAATCTTCTAACAAAGTTGGCTTCTTGTTCTTCAAGATCCTCATATTGAGATGTAGGTACTTCTACCTTTACTAGTTTGGATGGTTTGAATGCAACTTCTCTCTTGAATGTGTCTGTCTCTCCCATTCTTATCTCATAAATTGTGGATGTTCCATGCAACTCATCAACCATGAGTTTATCTAGTTCTCTTGCTTCCTCTATTGAAGAGATTTTTGAGTCATACCTTTATGGTAGAGATCTTAGGACCTTCTTGACAATGACTAGATATTTCATCTCTTTTTCAAGGCCTCTGATTGTATTGACTATGTCATCTATTTTAAGGAGGTAATTTATAGTTTTATCTTCTTCATTCATTTTAAGGCTTTCAAACTTGCCTTTGAACATTTTTAACTTGTCATACTTTACCTTGTCATCACCTTCATAGATGATTTTCAATTTGTTCTAAATATCTTGTGCATTTTGATAATGCATCATTTTGACAAACTCTAAATTAGATAATCCACATAAAACAACATACTTAGCTTTAGCATTGCTCTCATACACTTTATTCACATCTTGATTAGTAGGTGTTTTAGTAGGGGCTATATATCCATTTACCATAGATATCCATAAATAAAACCCTAATGAGGATAAATATTCTTCCATTATAATAATCTATAATTCATATACTAATCCATCAAAGAGAGGTACCTTGTTTGAGGAAGAGCCTTCTTGACTAGCAATTTGTGTTCACTAACCAAGATCCACTTGAGCTAATTAATTTTATTCTAAGGAACTATTGTCATTCAAAACATACACCTATAGATGCTTGGTAACATAGGGACAATTTGTGGGGGGCAGGGGGTGTTAGACATGAAGATCCTAAATAGGGAATAGGAGGATTTGATGGTAGGAATGGAAGTATTATCATACAGATATATGTATGAGCATCAGTTGTCTCACTGTAATGATTGAAATGTCCCTAAGGCATGGGACCCTTGCGCTCCTTAGGATAAGTCTCTGAAGTAGGCCATATTCCTTCTATTTTAAGCACACTTAGTTTAAGACAGGAATGTAGACCTAAAGAGAAGAAAGATAACCTAAAACTAGTTTAAATCTAAGATCATGAGTGAAAAGGGAGGGAAAAGGTAAGAGAGTGCTCAAATGAAAAGGTGATCTATCCAAAATAGAGTGAGCACTCATACTACCATATGCACACTAAAAAAATTTGAAAATAAAATGTTTCCACATAGATTCCACCAAGGATACTCAAAATGCATAAGTATTTTGCATAGATGCTCAATAACATAGTGATACACTATGAGGGATGAAAAATAGTCTATAGGTAGTGTCAACATAGACCCGAGTGCACATAGGATACAACCTTCAAGTGAGTTTTGAGTTAAATGAGGAGGTGTAGGGAATGGATAATAGAGAGAGGGGTGAACATTACCCACAGTCAAAGATCAACAAACACAAATAACACATAGATCATCAGAAGAAGAAAAAAAAGAGGTGAACTTAATTATCATTAATCTACAATACTTATCCAATAAAAGTACTCATGGAGGGAAATTTTAGTAATGTGATGTTTCTAAAATGTGTCAACCCTTTTAAAATGAAAGAACTAAGATTTTAAAGAAGATCAAGCTAGTTTTACAATTAATGTACCACTTGGGTGATGTGTAAAGAATTTAATCCATGTGTGGTACCATGGCCATGATTCTTGAAGTTTATCTAATGATTGGACCTAGGTTTATGGTAGGATCAATTTTGGATACACGTACATCAAGGAATATGATATTTTCCTATTAGTGTCAGAGGATGGCATGTACTCAAGATCTAAGGTCAAGTAGTCTCTTTCATATTTAATTATAATACTACCTTGAGCTTTTATCAACTACCTCCAATGGCCTTCATTAACTCTACCAACCTCCCAAAATGTGGCACTTATATAAACTCTCAAGGAAGATGTTCAAATTACTAGATAGGAGTGGCATGGGTGTGACATGTGGATGGATGGTGCTTGTTTTGGGTAGATAAAAAATTCCTTATGCTTAAGTGAGTACAGGGCTATCACATGGTAATGGAAAAAGAAAAGATACAAGATACACCATTTAGGGGTGCTGATGTGAGATCCTATGCATGAGAATATATATTTGTTGTATGAGCATAAAGAATTTTTTAAAGTAGAAGTGCAGTTAGATGAATATTTTGGGAATACTAGAGTGTTCCCATAACCACTACTTACACCATCTATTTCACTTGGTCATTTCAGAGTCTGAAGACCCACACTCTAAAGATTTGCATGCCTTTTTACTTATGTGTCACAAATCCTTATGATAAGATATGCATTTATATCCTTCTATTGGTATGAATCATCACTTCCCTACTACATAGATCTTTGCCTTTAGTTTAGGCTTGAGCATAGATGAGAAGCATCTACACTTATTATACATGAAGTGCTTGGGACCTCACAACTATTATAACATTTTGTATGATCTTAGGAGGCCTTGTACTAACTAAAGGGGTGACTTATAAAATCAAAACTTTTGGTGACCTTTATAGGATACTTGCCTACTAAATAGGGACTAAGTAACCTTTGAGTAATCCATTAGTCATAGAGTCTTTGTGGATTATAAATCCTCCACTTGTGAATGTGCTACCTACACACCTTTGGCCTTCTAGTGAGCTAATGTTCACCTTTCATAATAGAGAACTACACCAAGGCACTTAGAGGAAAGAAACTAAGGTAATAAACACTATGCACAAGTGCTTGGAAGAATTAAAAATAATCTAAAACAAGGGTATGTAAGGTGCACCTTAGGAAAATAAAATGAAATACTCTAATTATTTATAATTATATACAAATATTTAATGGAGATAGTGCTTGAGATGAATCCCATTGACTGGGATAGGTAACTCTTCTCCATTCATTATGGCAAGCTTGAAGGCATTGGATGGCTTATAATTAGTGATGGTATATGGACCACTCCATATAACATCCAACATGGTGTGATTTTTGGTTTTCACTCTATTTACATCCCCTTTGAGCACTAAGTCTCCTTCATGGAAACTTTTCATGTTAGCCATTTTTTCAAAGACCTTTTTGGTTTACACTTGTTGCAGCTCCTTAGTACATGCAAGCTTGCACTCTGGTCTCTTTGAGATCAATGATATCAACCAATATTAATTTAAGGGGATCACTTTGAGAAAATATAAGTGATGTACAAGCTTCAAGAAAGGAAACTAAAGGTATGTTGGTAATCTAGCTTCCATTCTATAGACTAATATGAAGGGCGAGTTTCCCAACACTCTCTTAGGCATGATCATATTATCCCAAAGAGTGGTTCTGAGCTTAGTATGCCAAGCTCATTGGTTATCCTCCAGAGTCGTCTTTATGATATGGATTAGGTTCTCATTTATGGATTTGGCTAGACCATTACCTTGAGGGTAATATTTTGATGAGGTGCTCAAGTATATGTTGTTCTTGATGACTCATTCACTAATTATAGTTCTAAGGAAAGCCAATGCATTATCAGAGATAATAGTGGATAGAATTTTGAATCTCATTACAATGCCCTCATAAAAGTTGAGGATGGATGTTTCATTATCCTCTTTGAGTGTAACTACCTCTATCCACCTTATGAAAAAATTAGTGGCTATAAGAATCCACTTATGCCCATCGCTTGATGGTAGGTTAACAATGCTTATGAAATCTAGGCCCCATTATGAAAAGGGTTGATGAAATTTAATTGGGCACAGTGGTAAGGTTACAAGCCTTTGTTTACCAATAAGAAGGCACAATTCTTGTAAGCTCATATGCATGCATGCACATATTTGAATAGAGTTGGCCTACAATAACTAGCTCATATGATATTCATAGTAGTGTTCTTAGTGAACAATGAACTCGTAAAATTCCATCATGGAATTCTTTAAGGATTCTACCTACTTGCTCTAGCTATATGCACCTTAAGAGGACCCCATTGAGATCCTTCCAAAAAAACATATCTCCTATTAGCTTATAAGGAATGGATCATAAATGGAAATGTCTATGATTGGCTTTGTTTAGGATGGGTATATATACATTGTACTGAAGGAAGGATCTCATGTACTATGCCTAGTTGGTAGTAACTCCTTCATTGACATGTTCATCCTCATGTGACACTAATACTATGTTATCTTTCATCCTTACCACCTCTACCATCTTCTCACAATGTTCCTTCCCTTAGACTATCTTAGTGAATTAGATGTCTATGTCATACTCCATTAGTTTAGTGATCTATTTATCCATTTTCTCACTGATGTCCCTACTAAGCAAGAACTCTTTGATGCCTGAATGCAATAAAATGAGCTAAATCTTATTATTGGAGAGCATGTGACTAAATTTATTCATCACCCTTATGACTATGAATGTGTGATTTTATATGAAGATATAGTGAAACTCATAATAATTTAGCACTTGGATGAAGAAGGCAAATGGCTACTCTAATTGTTCCTTATTCTACTACATCAATATGGTTGAGATGCCTTTATAACCATTGAATATGTAAAATATAAACTCCTTATCATAATCTAGGTTGATCAAGGTGGGGGCTTACATGTTGGGATGCTTGATGGCTTCAAATTTGTCTCTACCCTCACACATCAAACTAAACACAACATTCTTATTTAACATCATGTTAAGGGGTTTGATGAACATGGTGAATCCTAGTAAAAACCTTCTCATGAAGTTGATTCTCCCCAAAAAACTCTAGAGACTCTTCTTGTAGATTAGGAGGTAAAGGGATGAGATAGCTTTAAATCACTATGGATCAATCATGATTCCTTCTTTAGAAATAATTTGCCTAAGTAAAACACATTCATGTACTACAAAGATGCATTTGTTAGAGTTCAAAGAAATTCCAAACACTCAACACCTCTGAAAGACTCACTCCAGGTGATCCAAATGATCCTCCACATGCTTGGAAAAAATAGTTATATCATCAAGGCAAACCAAGATGATATTATTGATGAGATCTTATAATGTCATATCCATGGCTCTATGGAAGGTTGCACCTATGTTTTTTAGGCTAAAAGGCACGTGTTGATATACATAGGTTCCCCAATTAGTGGTGAATGTAATATTGTATTGATCACACTCTTGCACTTGAATTTGGTTATATCTAGAATAACCATCCAATAATGAAAATATATCTACACCTATGGCCATTTTTAATATTTACTCCATGTGTGCAAGAGGATAGTGGTCTTTGAGGGAAGCCTTATTTAGGTCCCTCAAGTCCATGGAAAGACATATCTACCCATCATTATTTCATATTGGTACAAAATTGGTGACCCATAAAGAGTGTTTTATGGGAAGTATTATATTGGTTTCAATGATCTTGGAGAGCTCCTTGTATATCAATGGATCTAATTTTGGGTGACAGGTCTTTGATTCTAGTGCATGGGCTATGTGTTAGGGCCTATCTCAATTATGTGTTGTACGATACCTAGATTAAAACATATGAGATCCTTGTAGCTCCATGTGAAGATGTCATCATATCTCCTACTGAGTTAAATAAAGCTTTATATATATGGTGCAGAGCAAACCTTACCATCTTTAAGATATTTTCCTTCTAAAATGTATATAAGTTCAGACATGTCTTCCTTAGCTATTATACTACACCTCTCTCCTTTGAATTAGTCATCGAAATCAAAGATACTCTCTAAGGTGACTAGTCTCTTTTGAAAATTGTTCCCCTTGAGATGGATGAGATATTATTCATATTAGGCTTGTAGATATGCTTGATTCATGATGTAAAACTTTACCTCATCCTATAATAATTGATGATTTTCTCATTGCTTTTGAACACTTGCCAATTTTTTTCATAGTTAGGGACTACTGGTCTGACCACTAGCTTGGCAAGCTATTTGTACTCTTTCATTATGTTGTGTCAAAAATCATACTACATACCCATAGTTTCCAACCTATCTATGTCTACATTATACACTCTTAGAATGGAGGTGATATTGAAAGTGTCTAAACCTTATATCATATCCCATACTTTATTTTTATATGCTTTCATCAAGCCATTCTTAGTCATGCTCTACACTCTAACTTGGTTGATAACTAGCTCACCATCAACTAGTGCTTGTAATACCTTGATCCCTTTCTTCTACACAATATAAGCTCTTAGGCCATTTCCTCATACTTGGTATCATTATTCATGAAAGATAAATATAATTTATAGGCATGAAAGTATTTTTCCTTTTGCAAAGAGACCAACATAAGACTAGCTCCCGCACCACTCTTACTTTGGAAGCCATCAAAGTAAAACTAACACATACCTTAAAGATCCTTATGCACCTTCATGAGATCAAGAAATGTGGCATTTTATTTAAAGATGCCATATGTAACTAATCATATCTTTGTGTTACCATATGGGTCACACTCAAAGAGTTCACATTCCCATTCATATAATAGATCATCTAGGATTTCTTTCAATGGTGTCACAACCTCATGGAGAATCAGATCCTCCTCTTGGTCAAACATCACATAATTTTATTCAACCATGATAGGAGTGTATGGATCAACATGGATCCTAAAGATAGGCTCTACCCTGATGGTCACTTTTGTCCCATATCTAGTTCTCAACAACATGTGTGACCAATCTAAAGACAAATATTTGACCATCTTTGTCATGAAGTCTTGAAAGAAGTAGATGGTAAGATAGGAGGAAAGTCAATGACTGAGATATTATGCATAATGGAAAGACTTGGGTAGGAATGAAATGTTAGATTCAAGTTATTGATTACTCTTACAACCTTCATGGTTATGCCATTAAGATGTAATACTCCCTTTAGAATGTGGGATTATGAAATTCCCAATGTGTCTACAATATTATTTGGCATTACTAAGCTTGTCACAACATATTTAATCATGCAATTGTGTACCAAGTATTAGCTGATGATCAAAGAGACATAGATCAAGGATGGCTTGCTACTTACATTATATACTAACTCTTCTTCCTTTTGTTGGCATAAGCTTATAAAAGTGGTGAGCACTAGTTAGGGTGCTTGACACTCTTGGAAGCCTTTTAGTGTTTCTTGAATAAAATTTTATTGGGATGAAATTGTAAACACATTATAAATTATGAAATTGAGGCTGGTCTTCTTCATCTATTCTACTATGTTGAAATGGATTTGGGATCCATTTGATAGTGGTTTCGAGGGAACATCTTCTTCTCATGTTGGTGAACTAGTTGAGGGTGGTCCCTCTTTTGGTGTAATCACCTTCAGGCATGAAGGTTGCATGGTTGTCTTAGCTTCCATACCTACATGATTGATTTATACTATGGAATAATAGAGCATTATGGTTGGCATGGCTTCCTCTATTATTATTATTTTGAATCTTGTGTTGAAATCAACTAGGGTGCTTCCCCTACTAGGTGCACTAGGTTGGTTTATGTAACCAAAGTCTTCATCCTACCAATTTACAAAGGTAGAACCATCTTGTGGGTGTGTTGGCACTTAGATCTCTCCCATTTATGAGGTTATGCCACTAATTTTATCCTAAAAATAAGGCATGTCTTGAACCATAAACAATTGCCTCAAGATCTCATTTGTGCACGTAAATTGATTATATAATTGGTTACATGGAAAGTACCACTCAAAATCGTACACAAGATTATTTTGTGCTAGAACAAGAAATTTAGAGGTACTGGAAACATCATTTTTTTATTAATATGGTGTTATATTGTAGGTGAGTTGGTTTTCAATTTGCATGATACCTTGATAGGGAGGCTTGTTCGATTAGTATTATTGCATGTAAGGCTATTAGTGTTTGGGGTACTATGCTTTCTTCCTTTTGAGGGAAACTAACTCATTCCCAAAAAAATTTAGTAGTTCCTGTACTTCATGTAACTCATTAGGAGGGGGGATGCCTAAGGTGGGTGGACTCACTATAGCAGAAATAGCCACTAGCATAGGTTGCATAGTTTTTCTATTTGGAGGAGGTTTTGTGAATATGAGAATTAGGGGTCTAGGCATAATCTTTCTTACTTAAATAAAATAATTCTTTATGAATATAACTACCTCATAGGCATTAGGGAGGTCTGTACCTCCCATAGATTGAATCATTACTACTACATCGCTATTAAGATCCTTTAAAAAATAAAAGAATGCAATTTAGAAGATGGATTACACACAACTAGGATTTTGTCCTAGACCCTTTAGAATATAAAGTTAAAGTTGACCATAGTCTCATGTAGTAATCACTTGATAGTTTTGAGCTACTCAATCAGGGATAAGTAATCACTCTGGTCCTTAAACTACTGGTACAACTTCTTTCCAAGCTTGTCCCAGTTATGAATAGAGTTTGGTTGTAATATTTTATACCATTGAAGAGCTTTTCCCTTAAAGGAAGAATTTAGCAACCTGACTGTGATGTTGTCTTCGGTGACATGGTGTACTACATAAATATTCATAAAGTTTTAGATATGTTCTACAAGGGAAGTTAACTTTTTTTTGATGAAGTAGGGAAAGCTTTTGAGGGTTGATACTAGAATGTCATCATACTACACTATATGTAATGGACTGCCTCCATTGAAAGCCAAAAATTCTTGATTTCTTGGCAACATTATGAAAGGAATAGGGAATAGGCCTCCTATGGGTGTAAAGGACCATCTCTATGGAGGAGTGGAATACGCTTTATGAGATGAGTGTCTTACACTATATCTTCTAAAAATGGATGAATATGCTCTAACTCTCCTTCTCTTAAATGGTTCTGGGAACTCAGTAAAGTGAAAATCAATGCCTCTTATATATGACCTTGTTCTTCTTGGTATGTGAGTAGGGAACTGGTATTTATGAACTAGAAATACTTGGAGTCACTAGGTCCTCTTGCTTAGTGTCTACTACACTAGATGGCTAAAGAAAACACTGATTCTTTAGCGTCCACTATTTGTCCCATTGGGCATGCTAGAAACTATTGTTGTTTAAAATGTGTACCTATGGATTCTTGGTAGCATGAGGAAGCTTTACAGTGGGATTCTAGGTATGGAGATCCTATGTGGGGAGTAGGAGGATTTAATGTTGGGTATGAAAGTATTATCATGAATCTTCATGTATGAGAATTGATTCTCTCACCATAATGATAGAAATGTCCCCAAGGCATGTGAACCTTGTGCTCCATGGAACAAGTATCTAGAGTAGGCCAAATTCATTCTACTCTAAGTGTACCAAGTTTAAGATTAAAACACAGACCTAAAGAGTATAAAGGTAACATATAGTTATTGTAAACCTAAGATCATTAGGAAAAAGGGATGGAAAAGGTAAGAAAGTGTTGAAATGAAAAGGTGATGCACCCAAAATAGAGTCAGTGCTCATATTACCATAAACACACTAAAAACACTTGACAATAAGACATTTCCACATAGATTCTACCAAGGACACTCCAAATTCATATGTTTTTCTCATAGAGATGTGGGAACACAGTGCTATAATGAGATGGATGATAAATGGTCCATAGACAACATCAACAGAAAACTGAGTGCATATAAGATATGACCTATAAGTGAGTTTTGAGTTTAATGAGGAGGTGCTTGGAATGGACAATAGAGAGAGGGGAGAACATTACCCATAGTCAAATATCAAAAAATTAAAATAACACATAGATCATCAAAATAATAAAAGAGGTTACCTTAATTCTCACTAATATGTAAGACAGCCAATACAAGTACTCATGGAGGGGAATTTTAGTAACATGAGGTTACTAAAATGTGTCAGCCCTTTTATAATGAAAAACATGGATTTTATATAATATCAAGTTAGTTTTACAATTAATGGAACACTTAGGTGATGGATAAAGCATTTAATCCATGTGTAGCACTGTGGCCATGCTTCTTGAATTATTTTGATGATTAGACCTAGGTTGATGGTAGGATCATTTTTAGATACACATGCCTCATGGAATGGAAGATTTTCCTATCAGTGTTAGAGGATGGCATGTAATCAAGCTCCAAAGTCAAGTAGCTAATTTTGTCTTTAATTTTGATAGTATCTCAAGCTTATCTCAACTACATCCAATTACCTTCATTAACTCTGCTAACCTTTTGACACAAGGTGATTTGATGGACTCTCAAAGAAGCTCTTAAAATTGATAGATAGGAGTGACACAGGTGTGACACATGAATGGATGGCACTTACTCTAGGTATTTGAAAAGTTCCTTATACTTAAGTGAGCACAAGGCTGCTACATGGTTATGGTAAAATAAATGCTATGAGCAATGCCATTTAGGGGTGTTGATTAGAGATCCTATGCAAAAACATGGAGCCATGTTGGATGGGTGTGAAGAAGATTTTAAAGTAGACTACATATCAAGATGAATATTTTAGGCATGCTAGAGTATTCTCATAGCTAATTATTTCACCATATCTTTCACTTTATCATTTCAAAATTTGGGGACCCACACTCTAAAGCTTTGCACACCTTTTAACCCATGTGCCACAAAACCTTGCATAAAGATATGCATTAATATCCTTATTCTAGAATGAATCATTAATTCCCATGGAGCATATATCTATGCATTTATTTTAGGCTTAGGTATAGATGATAAACATCTACACTTATTCTACCTAAAGTGTTTGGGACCAAACAACTATGCTAACCTTATGTATGGTCTTGAGAGGCCTTACACTAACTAAGGGGTGACTTAGAATGTCAATAAGAACTAGGGATCTAATACCAATTGTTGGAACATAACTATATACTGAAATGGGTTGAGTTAGTATGTTTATTAACTTAGTCCTTTTTAAAACCTTTTAATTCAGATTAAAACTGTTGCAAATATTGCATACACACAAATAGACACAACACTAGAAATACTATGGAAAACCCAATATGGGGAAAACCACCATGAGAATAGATAATAGAAACTACAATTTTAATCTAACCTCATAATAAATAAATTAAATATTTACAATGTTTAAGGGCACCAACCCTAAGGAGACATCAATCCCCTAATTTAAGAGAACCTACTCTAAGGAAGCACCCACTCCTTAACTGAGCATCAACTTAGCTTATTTGCTAGAACTTACCTATAAAATTATTCTATGGAGTTGAAACTCTAGATTAAAATATATATTCATAAATAAATCCAATCCTCTTCTCTATTATAGGTTTGGTCTATAACTATTCATGCTCTACACTTCATCTCTCTTCTCTTACACTCTGCTTCTCTATTTTTGTGTCTCTATATTTATCTATTTGACACACTTCAACAATATCTTGCTCTTATCCTCTATCTCTAATTTAATCTTCCCCATAGTAATAACAATAGATCCAATAACTTATACATGTATCCTCGATGACATATTTATAATAATTTGATCTAGGTCTTCGTATATTCTTTGTGTTCACACTAGTTTGCGAACACATCACACTATATTTTGGAATCAATTTGTTATCTCTTGAATAATAGCTTTCCCACATCTTAAAATCATGCTCTACCACCATGATTCTTGGTATGATTACTATCTTTAGCATATACTTGACTCTAGTTTTAATGCACATGCATATTTACATAAATTTGATCGATTACAGTAACTAATCTCATTGTTTGTATGATAATTTATGGCTTACCTACATGTTCTTGCACTTGAATATTAACATGTTCATATCTTTAATTATCAAATGTTGATATTAAGTTTAGTACCACAATTAGATGGTCTTCATTTAAATTTCACAACTTTAAAATGTGTCCATTGGATGGATCTATGATAGGCTTATGCACTTCATTTGATATTCATGTACTTATAAACTTTAAATTTTCAAATTTAAAATGCATTTGTTGATATTTTTGATTTGAGCTCCTGTGTGCCATTAGATCTCCAAATTTAAATGAACTTTATTTTTGTCTTATCATTAAACATCAAGCTCTTTATCTCATCACTCTACTTCCTGAGCCTTTGGAATGAATACACTCTATCAATCTCATCAACAAGCTCAGTCTTTAACTTACCTCTATGTTGTTAAACATAAAACACTTTATCCCATTGAGCCCATTCAATCTATTGTATCTTCATTGCATGATCAATTGCTCATTGTTTGATCTTCTGACAAGATCAAGCTTTTTCTCTAATGAGCTTCTATGAATATGACACTTGGTATTAGTAAGTGCCTTCTACACTTTGTTTTTAGTTATCACTATTGAGATGTTTGGCATCCTCACATTGATCATTGACTAATTTAATTTGAACCACATCATTGATTTACTATTCAAGCTCCATGATTATGACACTTGTCACTAGTACATTTACTCATAGGTGCCTTTGATAAATTAACTTTGCTTGACATTATTAGATATTCAATGTATGATTAATTAATAACCATTAGATCTTCTAATAAGATCAAGCTTTACCTTGTGCATATTTGACTAAGTATGGGGAGTATCTCAATATGCTTGGAAGGCTAACTTTGTACCTTCATATCTCTTGCTTTGCTCATTATAATGTTCTAAAATTTGGACCATATAAACTAGGCATGATAATGAACAAACCCATATTATCATTTATTCTTGAATCCTTCACATGTATGAGATATATTTCCATTAATATTATCACTCAGATTATTCTACCATAGAGCTAACTATGCTTATAACTACTTGGAAGGCAAACTTTATTCTTTCATAACTTTTGATGTGCTTCATCACATGACCTGTAATTTAGCACATATGATCCTCTCACATCAGGGATTCCATCCATATATTCATCTACTCAATAAAAATTCATACATGAAATATATGACATCATAAAAACTCCTGCTCATATTTTTCTTTCAATCTACAAATTTGACTAAGTCTGAGAAATCATTGTCAAAATGTCTGGGATCCTAAATTTCCTCATACATATCTTTTGTTGCACTATATTGTGTGACTTGAGATTTAACACATAAAAAGTAGGAATAAAATGAAAAAACCCATATGATCATTTTTTATTAACACCTCCATGTGTGAAAATGATAACCTCATCAATATGCTGACTTGGCTCTACTTGAACCCTTTTGCAAATTTGGCTAAGTATATAAACTTAGTGAATTTTGTCTAAGTAGCCAACTTTGCATCTCCATATATTTAATTATACTTTAATGTATGTCTTCAAATTTGGAGAATAATAACTAGGGACTAATGTTATCACAGCCATATGACCAACTCACCTAGACTCATTCACACATAGCAATGGTGATATCAACAAACTGCCTATTCAGATTTGCCTCTATAGACCCAAAATGTCTAGATGAACAAAATGAAGAACCAGATGAATTCCACTCATGTACACAAGTACTCCAATCATCCTTGACCTCTGATAGGATTCCTTGCACATCTTTAAATCACCATATTCATCCCTGAGCATCAATGACATCCAAAATTCCAATAATCTCCCTTTTGACATCAATGAAAATGATATTGCCAACAACACTTGCATTTCTTGACAAAAACTCTGATGGGGATAGGGATTGTTCAAAGCAATGGAAATGTCCATGGGACTATGGGGTTGAAACCATAGGTTGAAATCACATGGGTTTTAGAGGTGTAAATCATAGGTTAAAAGTCCATAGGGACTATGAGGGGATCTTACAAGGAATATTCACAATTGGTCTAGGAATATCCTAGGAATATATGTTGGTTATACAAAAACCCTAGTATTTGAATGAAAAATTTGGGGAAAAAACCCTAGGTATTTAAAGCACAAATAAAACTTGGAAAACAAGACCTCATGGTTAAAAATAGCTTGGGGTACCATGATGAAAAATACTAAAAACCCTAAAATGTCTAAGCAAGCAATGAAAACCCCAAACCATAACTAGATTCACAAGAAAATGGAAACCAAGTGTGATTTTGTAGAATAAGATGGATTAAAATGTACAGGGGTCCAAGGAATATTGTATAGAGGTTAAATGTCATTGTGGCATGAGGTTTCAAGTGTGGTTCAAGGTCGTGGATTTCAAGGTTGAAAGTGTGGCATCGCTACATGGTATCATGGCATGGCTTACAGGTGGGTTCATAATTCAAGGCACAGAGTTCCAAAATGTAATTAGAAAAATTAACAACAACTAAAAAATCCCTAATTACTTTTATATAGACCCTTGAATTTAATTCCATAATGGAAATGGTTGGTAGAGATACAAAGTCCATAAATTTTTTTGAAATTTTACAATTTGCTAATTACATGTTGACCTTCAGATTTTATGGGCTAGGCTAGGTTGAATATTTAAAAATGGAAAGGCAAAACTTGGGGAACAATTTGTAATTATGAAAATTGAAATTTTCACTTAGATTTCTAGATTTGGTAGGGAATGTGGTTAGTGGGAAGTATAATTTGGATTGTAATTTGTAATTTGTAAAATTGTAAATTGATCCCTAAGTTTTGGTTTCCAATTGGAGTCTTGCACAATATTTAGAGTTTGGGAAGAAATTTAAAGTTTTGTAAATTGCTAATTACAGTCCAAGTTCTAGTTTTTGTGGGGTATTTAGTTTATGAGAAGTGAACTCCATTTTCAATTTGAAATTTTACAAATTACAAATTACGACTTATGTTTGGGTTTCCACCAGATAGTGTTTAGTGGGAAGTAGAGGTCTAAATGTAATTTCCAATTTTATAAATTGTAAATTGAAACTAGATCTCTCATTTTCACAGGCTAATGCATTATGGGATCTAAAGTTTAGGAAGTAATTTATAATTTTTCAAACTATAAATTGTAGTCCAATAATTGAATTCAATAGGCTTAGGTAAATGTGTATTTTGGGTCAATTTAAGGCATTTTTCAAAAAACATAATGGGTCTCCCTTAGGGTACTTGACAATTTTGGGACAAAAATATCAACATTTTTGGCAACCTCTATGGGGTGATTGCCTGCTAATCAATTTCTTCCCAGTATCCTTCTAGTTCATTGGGCATGGAGTCATTTTAAGCTAACACACTTTAACTGATGAATAACAAAACTAAGATTTACCTAAACAAAAAAATGAAACAAGTAAAAATAGAATAATCTAATGAAACAAAACCCCCTAATGAGTTGACTTGTAAAAAAAACTTATTTATAAAACACAACTAAGGAAATAAAAGCATCTAATGAGTTGAATTGTATGAAATCACTTATTCACATATTTCTTAGAATGGATTCCAACCATAAAATTAATCTTTAAGGTATATCCCATTGATTGGGATAGGCAGTTATGATCCATCAAGATTGGATAGCTAAAATGTATTAGCTTCTTTGCACAAAGTTATAATATATGGGTCGCTCTATATTGCATTAAACTTGGTGTGCTTTCCTAGTTTAGCTTTGTCCACATCCCATTTGAGAACCATTTTTGCTTCATTGAAGCCCTTGCCAGTTGATTTTTTTTACTAAAATTCCTCTTTATTTGAGCCTAATTTGATTCCATAGCTTTCATTTATTAGTTCCTAACTTTTTCTAACTCCATGAGTTTTGCCAATATTACTATCATTACATCATTGTCAATCAAATTCAATTGATGATTAAGTTATAGAGATGGTAACTCAATTGAAATTAGGACTCTAGCTTCCTTTTCATATACCAACATGAATGGCGATTTAGTGATGGCTCTTTCAAGAGTAATCCTATTAGCTGATAATACTAATTTCAAATTTGTGTGTCATGTCATTTGGTTATCCTCCATTGTTCTTTTGATAATTTTTGTCAGGTTCTTATTGGTAGACTCAGCCAATCCATTACCCTATGGGTAATAATTGGAACAAGTATTCAGGTATGAATTATGATTTACATCCCATTCACTCACTTGGGTTCCCATAAAAGCTTTGGAATTATCTGAGATAATGGTATGAGGAACACCAAACCTTGAAACAATTCCATCCATAAATTCTAGGATAGATTCCTCTATGGCATCTTTCAGTACATCTACTTCAATCCATCTTGTGAAAAAATCCACCAATGAAATCCAATCCCCATTGATCAAATGGTTGGTCTACTTGAATTGGTCTAAAAGTGAAATTTGTTAAACTTTGCTAGCCTTTAAATTAAGCAAACTTCTTGTAGTTCCTTACCCATTGCTAGGCATCTTTGAATATTTCAATAAAATAATATCCCCCTCTCATTATTTTTATGGTTATGGTTTTTTCAAAGAAATTTCCATCTAACGGGCCATCATAAAATTCCTTGATCACCTTAGGGACTTTATCATGTTTGATATATCTTAGAATGACTCCATTCATATATTTTATAAACAATATTCCATCAAAAAGAACATAAGGAATGGATTGAGGTGTCTAATACCTTTTATTAGACTATTGAAACTCATATGGGTACTTGTTAGTCTATAGGAATATGGTTATGTCATGGATCTAGATATTGAAAATAAGTGGATTGGCTGGTTGAAGTGCATTTTGATCATTTATTTCTTCTAATACTATTTTAGTAGTTTTTATATTAGAAGTTAGTTTTTCACATAAACCCTTTCCTCTTAAAATCTTTATAACTTTGATGTCCATGTCATATTCCATGACTTTGGTGATCCATCCTACTCTTTTTCATTTATTTCTCAGCTTAGAAAGAAATCATTCTTAGAAATAACTCTTTGACACTTTGGTGACTAACCATCAAATGAATTTTATTGTTGGAGAGCATATGACTAAACTTTTTGAGATATTTAATTACAACATATAATTTCTTCTCCAATAAATTGTAATTTTATTCATAACCCTTCAAGGATCAACTGAAAAAAATATTGGTTGTTCCAATTGATCTTTATTATGTTGAGTTAGAGTAGCCAAGATGATGCCTGCTAAGATGATGGCTTCCCTTCCAAAAGAATAAATAATGAAACTTTTCTCATAGTTTAGATTGACTAGGGAAAGAGCCTAAGAGATATGTTTCTTGATGGATTCAAAGTTGTCTTTTCCTTCCTATGTCTAGCTGAAAATGATACCCTTCTTAAGAATTATAGTAAGGAGTTTGGCCATAGAGGAAAAATTTGGAACAAAACTTCTTAAAAAGTTTATTCTTTATTAAAAAAAAAACTTTGTAATCATTTCTTATGGCTTGGTAGTGTTAATGGGGATAAATCACTGATTGTCTCTAGTCTATTATGAGATCCTCTTTTGAAATAATGTGTCATAGTAGTTTCCATTCATAAACAATGAAAATGTATTTTTTTAGATTGATGGAAACTCCAAATTATCTACACCTTGAGAATATTTTTCTAAGGTGATCTAGGTTTATATCAACATGCTTTGAGTAAATAGTGATATCATCTAGGTATACTAGGATCATCTCGTTTATAAAACCTTTGAAATCCATGTCTATGGCTCTCTAGAATATTACACCAAAATTAGTCAAACTGTTGGAAATATTGTCATTGATGTCAAAGGTTTAAAATTATTGGTGATAAAGGCCCCATTGCATTTAATGTTATTTGTAATAAATATATCTTGGCTAATATGAGTTAATATTTATTTAATATTAATGAATATATTTTTGGTTGCATATGAGACAAAAGAAGGGCCCATGGAGAAGTTGAAGAGCCATGGGATAAAGACAAAAGAAAGATGGGACACATTTTCCCATGAAGAGTCATCTTGGGGAATACCAAGAGTCACCAAGTGAAGACAAAAGAGTAAGGGCAAATTTTTCATGAAGAGACACTTTAAGGAATACAAAAAGTCACTAAAGATAAGGACAAAAGTGGGAAGGACGTTTTTGGTCATGAAGGGTCACCACATGACTTTTCAAATGCTTGGATATGAAGGGTCATCCAAGATTGGCACCATTTTACATGAGGATTGAAGGGTCACAAAGGGGGAAGGCCAAAGGTCATTTGGAAAGCTATAAATAAAGGCTTGAGTAGACATTTGTAATATGGGAGTGAGAGGTTGATTTGATATTGTAATATCTAGCTTATAAGAGCAATTGTGAGACATGATTTGTATTTGTTATATCTAGCTTAGAAGAGGAAAAATGAGAGAGAAGAAAGAGATGTTGTATTGATCTATCATTTGTTGAGATAGCAACATTGAGAGATAGGTGTGTGGTATACACAAAGGGGTTGGTGCTCCTATGTGTTGGTGCTCACGAATGGTTGTTGGGTTGGTGCTCAGCAAAGGGGTTGGTGCTCTTGTAGGTTGGTGCTCATGAATAGGTGATGGGTTGGTGCTCGGCAAAGGGGTTTGAAGCTCCTATGGATTGGTGCTCATGAATTGTAGCTGAGGTTTGTACTTGGAAAAGGGGTATGGTGCTCCTGTGGGTTTTTTCTCATGAATATATATGAGATTGATTCTCCATGGTTTTTCCCACATTGGGTTTCCACCTTATATCTGGTGTCTCTCTCTATCTTGTGTGATGTTTATTGTTTGAGTTTTATTGCATATCTTGAATGTTTGATTAAGTGGAATTTGATAAAGGGAAAGTTTTATAAGATATATAATATACTAATTCACCCCCCCCCCTCTTAGTATATTTCATGCTTAATAATTGGTATTAGAGCAGGTTCCTTTTTGAAAAGTTTTACAGCTTGAAGGTAGATCGGGAAAGCATGATGGCTAGGTCACAGGAAGGATTTTATACAAATAAGCCACATTTGTTTGATGGGATGAATTATGCTTTTTGGAGCATGAGAATGAAGGTTTATTTGATGGCCCTTGGATTTGACGTATGGAAATCAGTGGTGGAGGAATATGAAAAGCCACAGACATCTACAATTACTCTAGCAGAAAAGAAGGCAAGTGAATGTAATGCTAAAGCTTTAAATGCTATTTTATGTGGTTTATGTGAATCTAAATTTGTTAAAGTTATGAAATGTAAATCTATTCATGAAACTTGGGTAAAACTTGAGAATATTTACAAAGGTGATGGAAAGGTTCAGCAAGCTAAGTTATAGACTTTTAGAAGGTAGTTTGAAAGTTTGAAGATGGAAGAAGAAGAAGATATAACAAGTTATCTCTTGTGAGTTGATCAGATAGTAAATCAGATTCAAGGTCTTGGAGAAACATTGGAAGAGTCAACGGTGGTGCAAAAGGTTTTGAGATCTCTACCAATGAGATATGATGCAAAGTTTTTGGCAATCGAGGAGATGAAGAATTTAGCCAAGCTAAAGATGGATGAGCTTCATGGTATTCTCATGGCATATGAGATGTGAACAGAATAAGATAAACCCTCAAAGAGAGAAGCAACTTTCAAGACATCAAAAAAGGAGAAAGCTAAGATTCAAGAATCAAGTGATAGTTCCAGTGATGATGAAGATGACAATGAAGCACTTTTCATTCATAGGCCAAAAAGAGAAACAGGTAAATATCAAGGAAAATTAAGTTTTAAATGTTTTAATTGTGGAAAGATTGGACATTTTTCAGCTAGATGCCCATATAAGGTTAAAGATGAAGAAGAAGAAAAGCCTACATACAAGAAGAATTTCAAAGGCAAATCCAAGAAGGGATTCGAGAAGAAGAGCCTATATTCTAAGGATCCTAGCTCAATTTAAGATAGTGGAGTCAACAATTCAGAAGAAGAAGAGATTCTATTCATGGCCATACATGATGATGATCAAGAAGAAGAAGAGAAGGAAGCTGAAGTAGATATGGAAGGAGAACTCAATTGTGCCTAGAAGAGTTAGAAGCTGTTCAGAAGAAGAATCAAAAGTTAAAGTGCCAGATCAAGAAAAATGAACAAGAGTCAAAGGAAATGATTGAAGATCTACAAGCACACTTTGAAGAAGCTAAGAAGAATGAAGAAGATCTCAAAGCACAGTTGGAAATAAAAGGAAAAGATTGTGAAAGGTATGTAATTGAAATTGCCTCTTTAAAAGAACATATTAAGAAAGTGGTCAGTGATAAAGTAGTCAGTGATTCAAAATTTGAAGATAGCACTAACATGATGAATAAGATATTGGAAAGTCAAAAGGCATATTTAGATAAGACATGGACCGGTTTTGTAAAGAAAAAGAGCTATGATGAAGCTCTTACAAAAGAGGAAACAAAAAGGGGAGAAGAGAAAATTACAGAGGACATTCCAAATAGAGAAGGCTAGAGAGAACAAAGCTACAAAAGGCAATTAGGTCAGAGATATACAGACAAGTCTTATTTTTATGGCTATTGTTTTTATTGTAATGGATATGGTAACAAGAAATTAGAATGTAGAAAAAGAGATAACAATTTCAAAAATAAGGAGAAGGAAATTCAAGTAGAGTCAAGCAAAAGCCACAACTCTTTTGCTCCTCTATCAAGCTTTGATGAAGAGACCATAGTATGCTACAAGTGAAACAACTTCAGACACATAACTCAATATTGTAGAAGCATGTTCGAGTCAATCAAGAAGGATCAGAGTTTCAAAGATCCATTCATCAAGAAGAAGAATCAAAGTGTCAAAGATCCATTCATCAGGAAGAAGGTTTAGACATGTTCATGGCAGAAGAAACAACATGAAGATTCTATGATGGTGCAGATACCTCTGCATGTGGGAGGTAAAGATCAGCCATGGTTAATTGATAGCGGATGTTTGAGGAATATGACAGGAGATAAAAGTAAATTCATATCTCTAAAGAAGATCAATGGTGGTATAGTGAGATTTGGAGATAAAACCACTACCAGGATAGCCGAAAAAGGTACTTTGAGTTTGGATTATGGTAGAACTAAGACTAAGAATGTTTTATATGTAAAAGGTCTTAAGCATAATCTATTGAGTGTTTAGTCAAATTTTAGATCAAGGATACACATTAAGGTTTCATGCTAAAGGTTGTGAGATTAGAAGAAAAGATTCAAATGAGTTGATTGTAGATGCTCAAAGGATAAGGAACAATGTCTATGTATTGTCAAATATCTTCTCAAAGGCACGATCAAAGGATACATTCAAAGATCGATGAGAGGAGTTGGGAGTAATTTCTATTACTTCCTACCATTGATGTTTAGCATCAAGTGAGGGGGATCTAAGTGTTAGCTCCAGGTAGGCCCTTTGCCATTGATGTCAAAGGGGGAGAATAACAGGTACAAGTATAGGTGCAAAAAATAGGTACAGGGAACAGGTACAGGTTGCTACAGTAAGGGGGAGTTACTGTATGTTTTCAGATGATGGTATGTATAGGTGATAGGATGTGTTAGTTTTAGGATTGAGGTTGCCATCAATGACAAAGGGGGAGATTGTTGTAAATATTGTCATTGATGTCAAAGGTTTAACATTATTGGTGATAAAGGCCCCATTGCATTTAATGTTATTTGCAATAAATATATCTTGGCTAATATGAGTTAATATTTATTTAATATTAATGAGTATATTTTTGGTTGCATATGAGACAAAAGAAGGGCCCATGGAGAAGTTGAAGAGCCACGGGATAAAGACAAAAGAAGGATGGGACGCATTTTCCCATGAAGAGTCATCTTGGGGAATACCGAGAGTCACCAAGTGAAGAAAAAAGAGTAAGGGCGAATTTTTCATGAAGGGACACTTTAAGGAATATGAAAAGTCACCAAAGATAAGGACAAAAGTGGGAAGGACGTTTTTGGTCATGAAGGGTCACCACATGACTTTTCGAATGCTTGGATATGAAGGGTCATCCAAGATTGGCACCATTTTCCATGAAAATTGAAGGGTCACAAAGGGGGAAGGCCAAAGGTCATTTGGAAAGCTATAAATAAAGGCTTGAGTAGCCATTTGTAATATGGGAGTGAGAGGTTGATTTGATATTGTAATATCTAGCTTATAAGAGAAATTGTGAGAGATGATTTTTATTTGTTATATCTAGCTTAGAAGAGAAAAAGTGAGAGAGAAGAAAGAGATGTATTGATTTATCATTTGTTGAGATAGCAACATTGAGAGATAGGTTTGTGGTATACACAAAGGGGTTGGTGCTCTTGTGGGTTAGTGCTCATGAATGGTTGTTGGGTTGGTGCTCAGCAAAGGGGTTGGTGCTCCTGTGGGTTAGTGCTCATGAATAGGTGTTGGGTTGGTGATCGGCAAAGGGGTTGGTGCTCCTATGGGTTGGTGCTCACGAATAGGTTCTAGGTTGGTGCTTGGAAAAAGGGTTTGAAGCTCCTGTGGGTTGGTGCTCACGAATTGTAGCTAAGGTTTATACTCAACAAAGGGGTATGGTGCTCCTATGGGTTTATTCTCACGAATATATTTGAGATTGATTCTTCATGGTTTTTCCCACATTGGGTTTCCACGTTATATCTGGTCTCTCTCTCTATCTTGTGTGATGTTTATTGTTTGAGTTTTATTGCATATCTTGAATGTTTGATTAAGTAGAATTTGATAAAGGGAAAGTTTTATAAGATATATAATATACTGATTCACCCCCCCCCCTCAGTATATTCCATTCTTAACAAAAACCAAATGGCATCTTTTTATATACATATGTGCCCCATTTTGTAGTGAATTCAGTCTTGAACAGGTTTGATTTTTGCACCAACATTTGGTTATATCCAAAATAATTGTGTAGAAGGGAAAATCTTTCATATCTTATTACAATTTGGATAAATTACTCCATGAGTGGAAGGTTATGGGAGATCATTGGCCTATCTAGTTTCTCTATCAGTGCTCCACCACTGAAACCCTATGTTGATGGTGGAACCCCTTTTTCCTTGAGTTCTATCAATTTACCACTGATACTTATTACTACTTATTACCTCTTTGGTCACTTGGACACCTTTACTCCTAAGCTAGTTGACTGTTCTATTCATCACATGGTAAATTCTATTTATTAGAGAGAAAGACTAAGGAACAAACCACCTTACTATTGGAAGGGGTTGTAAATAGATCTTATTATCATGATAGGCCTTGTCTAATGGGACTCATCATCCACTAAGTCCTCAAGGATTGGTTCCAAATCAAAAACTTTGACCTGATCTAAGGTCATTCTTGAGTAGTCCTTAAGTATTACTTCCTCTTCATCATCCAAATATTACTAATACTCTTCAAATTATGGGACATGGTAATATTTGGAGACTTCTAGTGTGCTAGTGATATTTCCATGAACATCTTAGAATGGCCTTACCTCTAAAGCTCTCAAGGTCATTTGTGTCATTTTTGCATCTACACTCTTGGATTTTTTAGGAGGGGCATGTAGACCTATAAATACTAATGAGGAAATGAATTATTGATTTGTGTTTGATAGATAATAGCTTATGAGTTTCAAAAAGTTGCCTTACTATCTCCATTAATGCCCATTTATCACTCACATATTTTATTATGGTGCAAGGGTAACCACTAAATCCATATACACTAATGTAGGAGTAGGTAGGGAGATAAATTAAATAAGAACCCAAATTGGTAATCTCCAAAGTGGTATCATTAGATAATATCTTCCTCTTTGGTTCCTTGTCAAACATTACTATGATGCAGTAGATGAATTCATCATTGAATTTCCTAAAGTGTTGCCTACTTGCCTCAAGACTGAGATTGGGGTAATAATTGAACACTTTATTTTCTTCACTAGTAACTATGTTGAGCCTTGGAAAAGCCCTTCCTTTTGACAATATATATACTATATAGGAGGTCATGTATAATTTCCATGTGGTTTAGACATCCATTAGCTTCTTGCATAGGGAGTCACTAATGAGTTGTGCTTAGTGGATGTATTTTTTTAATCATGGATAACCCATATATATTGATACATCTAATCTTGGAAGCTATTTACATTAAGGCTAACAATGATCCTATGAAGTAATATGATTATATCTCCTAACTCATCCTTAAAATTAATCCTTGCTAATATCTTAGGCAATATGGTGGATGCAGTACTAGGAATCCTTAGAAACTATTTGTTCATCACTCTCTAACATCCCATGTTGATGTCTTGATAGAATTTCTTTAAAGATTATATATTTATGTCTAAGTAACTATCAAATTATGGTATTAAAAACATAGAGTCAATGAAATCTAGGTCCATATTTAGAATCCTTTCCCCTTTATCATTTAGCACATCTCTCTTATCAACATCATATTTTTTTACTAGCATGAGTACCAACTCAGGGCTTTACATAGTCAGGGTAAAAGTTGTTGCTTGGGGTAGTCCAGAGTTATAGATACTTTAGATCTAGTCATTCTTTTTTCAACATTGATTTTGGTCTATAAATCACCTAGTCAATGTGACTTAGGTCTGTGACTATAATCTCAGTTGTATTGGATTCCAGACTAAGAATGACACTACGTCCTTTGATTTGAACTTCATCTCTTTCTTAGACATGGATTCTGGAGAAAATTTTAGGGGAAAACCAACTATAGATTTGGTGGGATTTGTAGGTGTAAAAGGTAGGTAGAAAATCTAATGAAAATTATAGTTTTTATATGTAGGTGAAAATTCCATGGGGATATAATGTTGCAAATGCAAGTTAAAATCTCTAGTGGAGATTGTAGGTGCAAAACACACTTACATTTCCTAACAAAAACTCTAGCTAGGATAGGGATTGTTAAAATCAATGTAAATGTGTGTGAGCCTATGGGGTTGAAATATTATGGGTTTCAAAGGTGTAAATCATAGGTTGAAAGTTTTTAGGGGCTATGAAGGGATATTGCAAGGAATATTCATGACTAGTCTGGGAATATTCTAGGAATATTTGTAGGTTATACTAAAACCCTAGGTCTTTAATGCATAGGTAAAACTTTGAAAATATGACCTTATTGGAAAACATAACTTGGGGTACCATGATGAAAAACCCTAAAACCCTCAAATGTCTAAGAAAGCAATGAAAACCCCAATCCACAACTAGATTTGTAAAAAAATGTAATAAAAGTATGATTTTTTAGAAAAAGATCGATTAAAATGTAGAGGGGTCCAAGGAACACTATATACGGGTTAAATGGCATCATGACATGAGGTTCAAAGTATGGATCAAGGTTATATCTTATAAGGTTGAAGGTGTGGTATCGTTGCATGATCTCATGGAATAGATTATAGGTGGGTTCAAAATTCAAGGCATGAAGCTCCAAAATGCAATTAGTAAAATTAATAATGACTAAAAACATTAATTACATTTATATAGACCCATAAAATTAATGCCATAATGGTGGTGGTTGGTAGACATCTAGAGTTCACAAGTATTTTCACAATTTTATAATTTGTTAATTGCACATTGACCTCCAAATTTTATAGGCTAGGTTAGGTTGACTCTTTTAAAATGGGAAGGTGGAACTCAGGGAATAATTTTCAATTTTACAAATTGAAATTTGCACTTGGAGTTTAGGAATCTGTAAGGAAGGTGGTTGGTAAAAAGCTAAACTTGTATTATAATTTATAATTTCCAAAATTACAAATTACTCCCCATGTTCTAGTTTCTGGTTAGAGTGTTGTTCGGGATCCAGAGTCTGGGAAGCAATTTACAATTTTAAAAACTATGAATTACAATCCAAGTTCTAGTTTTCATGGGGTATTTGGTTTGTAGGAAGTAGAACACCACTTCCAATATTTAATTTTTTAAATTGCAAATTGTGAGCAAGGTTCTAGTTTTTACCGACTAGTGTTTAGTAGGAAGGGAGGTCTAGATGCAATTTGTAATTGTAAAAATAGTAATCATATCTCTAGATTCCACTAACTAATGTATTTTTAGATCTAGAGTCTGGGAATCAATTTTCAATTTTGTAAACTATGAATCATAGTCCAATATTTGGTTTGTATAGGCATAGGGAAATGAGTGTTTTGGGTCAATTTAAGGTATTTTTCCAAAAAATTAATGGGTCTCCCTTAGGTTACCTAACATTTGACATTTTTTGGACAAAAATATCAACATTTTTAGTGACCTCTATGGGGTGATTGTCCGCTAATCAGTTTCTTTTTAGTATCCTTCTAGTTCATTGGGCATGGAGTTATTTTAAGCTAAGACACTTTAATTGGTGAAGAAAAAAACTAGGATTTGCCTAAATGAAAAAACAAAATAGGGAAAAAAACAATCTAAGTAAAAAAAAAACTCCTAATGAGTTAACTTGTGCAAAATAACGTATTTGGAAAAGACAAGTAAGGAAATAAAAACTCCTGATGAGTTGACTTATGTGAAAGCACTTATTTGGAAAACACAATTAACCTTGATATAAATATAAAAAAATATATTTCTTGGAATAGATTACAACCTCAAAATCAAACTTTGAGGTATATCCCATTAACTAGGATAGGCAGTTCTGATCCATCTAGCTTAGATAGATGGAATGTATTAGTTCCATTTCATTGAGTTATAATATATGGACCATTCCATATTACATCAAATTTGGTGTGATTGTCTAGTTTAACTTTGTTTGAATCCCATTTGAGAACCATATCTTCTTTATTGAATCTATTTTTAGATGTTTTTTTTTCAAAATTCCTCTTTATTTGAGCTTAGTTTTCTTTTAGAATAGTCATTGACTACCTTCTTAATTATAATTCTATGAGTTCTACCAATCTTACTATCATTACATCATTGTAAATCAAATCCAATTGATTATTGAGTTATAGATATGGTAACTCAATAAAAAAAATAATCTAGATTTGATTCCATATACCAACATTAATGGATATTTGCCAATTGCTCTTTTAGGAGTAATCTTATGATCCCACAATATTGATTTCAACTTTGTGTGCCATATCCTTTGGTTATCCTCCATTGATATTCTGATAATTCTTATGAGGTTCTTGTTGGTAGACTTGACCAAGCCATTACTATGTGGGTAATAATTGGAAGAAGTACTTAGGTATACATTGTGCTTTATATCCCATTCACTCACTTGACTTCCCATAAAATCTTTGGCATTGTCTTAGATAATGGTGTGAGGAACACCAAACCTTAAAATAATGTCATCCATGAATTTAGGGATATATGCCTCTCTATCATCTTTAAGTATAACTAATTCAATCCATCTTGTGGAATAATACATTTTTATGAGGATCCAAATGGTGGATTGATCATACCAATGAAATCCAATCCCCATTGAACAAATAGTTGGTCTGATTAAATTAGTCTGAGAGGGAAGCTTGTTAAGATTTGCTTGCCTATGATGTAAGCAAACTTCTCATATTTCATTACTAATTGGTGGGAATATTTTAATATTTTAGGCCCATAATATCCCCATCTCATTATTTTTTGGTTGCGATTCTTGAAAATAAATGTCCACTCAAAGGGCCATCATGAAATTCTTTGAGCACCTTGGGGACTTGATCATGTTCAATATGTCTTAGCATGATCCCATTCATATCTTATCTAAATAATATTCCATCATAAAGAACATAAATAATGGATTGGAGTCTAAAATACCTTTTCGTAGACTACTAAAAATCATATGGGTACTCATTAGTTTGCAAGAAGATGGTCATGTCACAGATCCAACTACTGAAAATATGCAGATTGGCTAGTTGAGGTGCACATTGAGCATATACTACTTTTGATAATATTTCAAAAAAATTGATATCAAAATATATCCATTCACATAAACCCTTTCCTATTAAAATATTTTTAAATTTTATTTTTACATCATATTCTATGATTTTGGTGATCCACCTGCTCTTTTTTTGTTTATTTCCTAGTTTAGCAGGAAATCTTTGACACTTTGGTGACCAACCATCAGATGCATTTTATTTTTGGAGAGCATATCCATAAATTTTTTGAGATATTTAATTATATAATATACTTGTTTCTCCATGAAACTATAGTTTTCTTCATAACCCTTCAAGTATTGACTAAAAAAAGATATTGGTTGTTCCAATTGTTATTTATTCTATTGGGTTAGAATAGTCAAGATGATGCCTTCCCCTCCAAAAGTGTAAATAATGAAATCTTTCTTATGGTTGGGATTGAATAGGGTAGGAGCCTAAGAGATAGATTTCTTGATGGATTCAAAGCTATCTTTTCCTTCTTGTGTCTAGCTGAAAATATACCCTTCTTAAGAATTACAGTAAGGGGTCTAGCCATAGAGGCAAAATTTGGAACAAATCTTCTTACAAAGTTGATTTTTTATAGAAAAAATTGTAATCATTTATTATGGATTGGTAGTCCTAATGTGGATATAACATTGATTCTCTATGGGTCTATTGCAAGGCCCCATTTTGAAATAATGTGTCCTATTAGATTCCCTTCATGAACTATGAAAATGTACTTTTTTATATTGAAAGAAACTCCAAATTCTTTACATGTTTTGATTATTTTACTAAGGTGATCTAGGTGTGCATCATCATGCTTTGAGTAAAATGATATCATCTAGGTATATCAAGATCATCTCATTTATAAAACCTTTGGAAGCCATGTCCATGGTTCTCTAGAATGTTACACCAACATTATTCAGACCAAATGGTATTTTTTATATGCATACATGCCCCATTTCATGGTGAAGGTAGTCTTGAACTGGTCTTATTCTTGTACCAAGATTTGTTTATATGTATAATAAATTTCTATAAGGTAAAATCTTTCAAATCTTGATATAGTTTTCAAAATTTGCTCCATGGATGGAAGGGGATAATTATCCTTTAGAGATGCTTTATTTTGATCCCTAAAATGTATGTAAATCTTGATTTCATTGTTATTATTTCTTATAGGGACCAAATTAGCAACCCAAGATGAGTGTTTGATAGGGAAGATGATGTTATCTTTCATCAATTTGGATAGTTCACTCTTCATCAGGGGTTATATGTTTGGATTAATTGGTCTTTGTTTCTGTCTAACAAGCTTGGTATTTGGGTCAAGTTCTATTGTATGTTAGGCTATACTAGGGTCAAACCCCCTTATATCATGATAACTCCAAGTAAATTTATCATCAAATTCTTTACATAACTCAATAAAATATTAGTTTTTGGAATTATTACATACCTTTCCTACCTTTAGTGTTTTACCTTTTGAAATGACTACTAGCTTAGAGTCTCCTTCACTGACCATAATTTTCTTCTTTTTACCTTTCAGTTAATCATCTAAATTGAATATACTCTTGAAAGTGACAAGGCACAAGGGTAATTTATTTATCTTCAACTGGATAATCTGATATATATATATATTGATTTGGGATTCTTGATTGGTTCTTATCAAATATTCAGCTTCTTCTCTTAGGAAATTGACAATTTATTGATCACTATTGAAGACTTTCCAATTGTTTGCATTATCAGGAACAAATGGGCTTATTATCAACTTTAAATGCTGGTAGTTTTTCTTCTTTATTTATTTAGGTAGGTTATATTATGAGCCTATAAAGACCATTCAATCAACATATTTGCTCGGTGCTCTTAGTATCACTTGAATTTTTAAAGTGGTGAAGTCCTCTAACATGTCCTAAACTATGTTTGTAAGATCTCAACAAATTATTCTTAGTTATAATTATATATCTCTCTTGGTGAATAATCAACTCACTATCACCAAATATTTTTAGGGATTTTATCCCTCTTTCCTTGGCCAATTTCAAACCTCAAATCAAAGCTTCATATTTAGCTACATTATTTATGTATGTAAATTGAAGTCTGAAATAATAAAAATAACTCTACTTTTATGGAGAGATCAAGATAATACATGTAGCTACACCATTCTTGCTTCTCAAACCATCAAAAAATAGTTGACATATTCCTTAAATATCTTCATCTAATTTTAAAATATTCAAGATGATTACATCATTATCATGAATGTAATATATCCCTAATTAGTCTCCTATACATATTCATAAGGATTGAATTAGAGAATTGATCCCCATTTATCCAAATGAGTGTCTGGAATCTCTTCTATGGGTGTTATAACTTCATGATTAGTATCCTCTTCATGGTCTTATTATATATAGTTTATGTCTGTAGGAATGGGAGTGTATGGGTCAATATGGTCTTTAGATATTGGTTGAGATTTTATAATTACTCTTGTTTCATATCTCATTCTAAGAAACATGTGAGACCAATCTGCAGATAAATATCCTCCCATTTTTGTAGTAAATTATCATGAAATAAAAATTAAAAAATAAGGGGAAAGATCAATAGCTACAATATCTTGGGAAATTGATAAACATGAACATGAGTGGATAGTGAATTTTATATATTTTATTGTCCTTACTAATTGAAAAATAGTCCCATACAATTTCACCACACCTTTTGAAACAGGTGTATACTTAATGCCAATAGCATGAAATATCTATTTGGGCATGACAAAATAGATATCCCCTAAATCTACCATGCAATTATGAATGAGATTCTTCACTATTATGAGTGAAATATAGAAAGGGGGAGGCTTAATTTTTTTTCTTACTTTAATGTTAATTGGTGGCTAACACAAATTAATTACAACATTAAGTCCTTTGGCTGGAACCTTGTCTATTATCTATAATTTTTTCAAGGTTTCCTATAGAAAATCTCTTTTCACTAGAATGGATAATGCTTCTCACATATTGACATTAAAATTAATCTTCTTCATCTATTCTATAATACTAAAGGGAATGTTACCAACCTTTATTGGTGCCTTTGTAGGAGCCATGTCTTCTTTTACAAGATTTGGATTTAACACTTTTACTTTGGATTGGCCTGTGGGCACATAGGGTGGCCTTTATACTGTGTTTCTCTTTGTATGTTCTTTTATAACTTTAGAAGATTTATATTTCTCCACCCTAGGGGGATGATCACACTCTATTGATTTTTTTTTGAATGTGTATTGGATGCCACCAGACCTCCACCATTTAAAAATGCTTCCTCTTGATTTACACCACAAAAATCCTCCTCTTACCAGTTTAAAATAGTAGCCTCACCTTGAGAAGGCTCTTATGTATCTAATTTTTGGGAAGTGGTTTATTCTTTATGTCCTTATGTGTTTGATATGACTTGTACCATCAAATCTTGACTGATGACACCATTAATAAAAATATTCTAATTATGTGGTTGAGCATAAGGAGAACATAGTTCATACTCATGAGACAAATTATTTTGAATAGGTAAAATAGATTTAGAAGTACTTAGTGTAGGTAGAGCACAAATGTTTGGAGGTTTTGCTTGCATATTTTTACCTTGTGGTTTTGAATTTCCTTGGTATGGATGCCTATTAGGTTGGTATGCTTGGTTATATTGCTAATAAGGCTTGTAGTTTTAGGAGTATTGCCTCTTGATTGCTACTAATTCATTGTCAAAACTCTTAAGTAGTGGCTTAACCTCATACAAGTCATCTATAAATCTGGTGCTTTGTTCATGGTGGGAATTAGATAAATTGCAAGTGGTGTAGGAGATATTTATGGAAACAAAGGCATTGGTAGCCTTGGGGCAATTTTTATTGATTGAATTAAATAATTTTATGCCCTTATTATAATTTCATAGCCATTGGGAAGCCACCCATTGACTGAATCATAATAGCTATATCACTATTCAAATCTCTTAAGTAATATAGGAAAGCATTATTTGGAGTTGTCTTGACCAATGTTGAAATTATATTCCATGTCTTTTAAAAATGCAAATTGAAATAAGTCATGAGCTCATGAGGAGCCTATCGAATAATAGTTAATTATTTAACTAGGGAGAGGTGGTCACTCTTATCTTCAAATTGAGTGCATAGTGTAGTGCCTAAGTCATCCCAAAAATAGACAGAATTAGGGGGAGACCTCTATACCATTACAAAGCTTTACCTTTGAAAGAATAGACTAGGAGTCTGATTTCAACATTATCTTGTATCATGTTGTGGAATAAACAAATATTATAAATTCCTTGTATATATTCCATAGGAGTGGTGGAAGTTTCACCAGTAAAATATGGAAGCCTTTTTAAAGATGAGGTAGGTATATCATCATAATGGGCCAACTGGAGTGGGTGGCCTCTATTGAAGGATACAAAACTTAAATTTCTATCCATAATGGAAGGTGTGACACTGCTAAGAATATTTGAAGGAGATAAAAATAAATTTTTAGGATATACTCTAGTGTAAGAAACAACTATTATTGATCTATTTTTATATGGAAATGATAATTCTAAAAAATCATCTTTCTTACCTTTAGTATATGATCTAGTTTGTTTCTTTGGCATATGTAAACCTTGATTTCTTGATTATGTAATCTATTGGAGTCACCAGGTGATTTTGGAATGTGTATAGGGATTTTACAATTATTATTAAGAATATAAACAATATTTTTATAACTTAATGTCCTATCGAGCATGCCAAAAACTATTATCACATAGATTTTGCAATTATTCTTGACGTGGTAGCTTACTATACAAAAATATAATGATACAATGGGATAACCTCCAAGTTGTAGGACTTTGGAAAATTTAAGGTAAACCTCTAGGGAATGACAAATTACTTTCACTAAATTTTATGCAAATAATAAATAATTATCCTATTGAGAAATTATTCTTCTTAGTTATCCTGCTCCTAAACTAGGGTTTGAGTGGGAATAGAGTTGTGAGAATGAAATTTACAAAACTAAAAATGATGATTTCACCAAATATTTTATAGTCAATTTTAATGCTTTCTTGAATGAACACAACAAAACCATGAATATATTGAAATTTTTATGAGCACAAACTCATTCAAATGTGAAACCAAAAGTAATATTTGATATTTTTCATACAAGGGACAAGATTATTTATTTTAATCAAATAATGTTCCAAAAGGGTATAATAATACCAAAATTGAAATTTAATTACTTAAATAAGAAATAAAACATCCATAAATATTCAAATAACCTTGTATACACAAATGTTACAAATACAAGAAATGAAAATATTTAATTCATTCTTATTCTCCAAGTTACAAGATGTAGAAAGGTTATTCAAAATGTAGAATAATATCTCTTAAAATAAAAAGATAAATGGGATATGCCATACTATCCATATATATACAAAAAGTACCATAAAATATATGTAGTTAACAAGGAAATCTAACACCTAGTAGAATAACATGTAAAAATTAGGAAACTTCATGAATGAGGCATGATCTTCAGCTAGTGGCATCTTTGGTGAAGTGAACAAGTTGAAAAATAAACATGAAAGAGTTGGGCATGATATTTTTAGAACACAAGTATATATTGAGAGGGGGTTTAATTAGTTTATGAATTAAATTAGTCCTTTTCTTAACTTTTTAATGTAGATAAAAACTATATGAAGAGATCACATACACACAAATAGACACAACACTATATATATCATGGAAAACCCAATATGGGAAAAACCACCATGAGAATATCTTCTAGAATCAACCATTCTAATCCAACCTCATGATAAATAACCTCACTAGTTATAATGTTTAGGGGTACCAACCCTAAAGAGACACCAATTCCTTGATTTAAGACTACCTACTCTAAGGAAGCATCCACTCCCTAACTGAGCACCAACTCAGCTTATCTAATGACACCTATCTATCAGATTCTACTATGGAGCTACAAATATAGATTAAAGTATAGATTCATAAATGAATCCAATTCTATATTCTCTATTATAGGTCTGGTTTGTAAGTTCTCATGCTCTACACTTCATCTCTCTTCTCTTCCACTCTGCCTCTCTGCTTCTATTTCTTTATATATCTCTATTTGACACAATTCAATAATTCCAACAGCTGTTGCTTATATCCTAGATGACATATAAATAAGAAATTGATCTAGGTTTCATATCTTATCTATGTTCACACTAGTTTTATAACACATCACACTCAATTCTATTGGACTTTAGTTATTGTCTTTAACTACAATTTTCCCCCATCTTGAACTCATGCTCCACCACCATGATTCCTAGTCTCATTACTATTTATAGTATATATTAGGCTCTAGTTTTGATGCACATATATTATTTCATAAATTTGATCGATCACCACACTCAAATTCATTGTCTATATTATATTTAATGCCTTAGCTACATGTTCCTACACTTGACCATTAAGATGATCATATATTAAAATACTGACCACTGATATTTAGTTTAGTGTCATGATCTGATGGTCTTCATTAAAATTAATCAACTTTAAAATGTGTTCATTGGATCAAGCTATAATAGGCTTACATTCTCCATTTGATCTTTATATGCTTCTGGACTTTAACTTTTCAAATTTAAAATGCATCTATTGATCTTTTTGATCTGAGCTCCTATGTATCATTAAATCTTCATAGTTGCATGAACATTATCTTTGTCTATGGTTAAACATCAACCACTTTTCCTCATCTCATTACATCCTTAGTCTTTAGAATAAATACACTCCATCAATCTCATTAAACTATCTCAGTCTTTAACTCACCTCTGTGTTGATAAACATCTCGCACTTTATCCCATTGACTCCACTCGCTCCATTGGATCTTCATTACACGATTAACCACTCATCTTTTGATTTTATGACAAGATCAAACATTATCTCAAATGAGATCCCATGAATTTGATACTTTATATTAGTGCGTGATTTTTTCAAATTGCTATCATTTACCTCTATGGAGACACTTGGCATCCTTGCATTGATCATTGACTATTTGACTTTGAACTGTACCATAGATTTACTATGCAAGCTCTATGATTATGACACTTGTCACTTGTGTGTTCACTCATAGGTGACTTTGACATATTGACTTGAATACATGTCATTGGATCTTCAATGTATGATTAAGTTATAATAATTATATCTTCTAACAAGATCAAATTTTACGTTGTGTAGATTTGACTATGGGAACCATCTCAATACACTTGGAATGCTAACTTTGCACCTTCATATCTTTTGCTTCGCTCATCATCCTATTCTAAAATTTGGACCATATAAACTAGGCATGATAATGAACAAACCAATATGATAATTTATTCCTCAATACTTCATGCATGCAATATATAACACCATTAATGTTCTCACTTAGATTATTCTACCACATAGCTAACTCTGGTTAGAACTACCTAGAAGACCAACTTTGTTCTTGCATAACTTTTAATGCATTTAATCACATAACCTATAATTTAACACATAATATCCTCTCACATATGGGATTTCATCCATATATTCATCTAATCCATAAACATTCATATGTTTAATATGTGACATAAAATGCCTACTCAAATTTTTATTACAATCTACAAATTTGACTGTGAGAAATCACTGCCAAAATGCTTGGGAGCTTAACTTTTCTCATGCATATATTTTGTTTCACTACATCATGTGACATAAGATTCAACACATATAAATTAGGAATAAAAATTAACAAACCTCTATGTGTGAAAATGCTGACCTCATCAACATGCTTGCTTGGATCTACTTAAACCCTTTTGCAAATTTTGCTATGTATAGAAACTTAGTGAATTTTGTTTGAGTAGCCAACTTCACATCCCCATATCCTCAGCTATACTTAAATTCATGACTTCATATCTGGTGCATTATAACTAGGAACTAATTTTATCACAACTATTTGACCAACTCCCACAGACTCATTCACATGTGGTAATGGTAACATTAATAAACTACCTATTCAGATTCTCTTCTATAGACCCAAAATGCCTAAATGAATAAAATGAAGAAATAGATGAATTCTACTCATGCACACAAGAAATCCAATCATAATTAACCTTTTATATGATTCCTTTCACATTCTCAAATCACCATACTTATCCCTAAACATCAATGACATCCATAATGCTAATAATCTCCCTTTTGACATAAATGACAATCATATTGCCAACAATCTCCCCCTTTGTCATTGATGACAAACTAAATGCTATAATATTATAATATTATACTCATTATCTAGTATTTATTGTATTGAATTATGATGAGTATGAATTGAATCTATTCATACCAAACTTACTTCCCTTTAGGTAATGACATATTTGCCTAAACTCAACTTGGACACATGCTCTAATCTGATTTAACAATTGAATTTTTTCTCCAAAATTTTATAGAGAGAATTTAAAATTATTATCCCCCTTTGACATCAATTGAAAATGTAATATTTATCACTATTTTTCCAAATGTTTCTTACCCTTTATCAGATAAAAGAGTTTGTCTAAGAATCTATAACCACTAACTCATTAGAAATTTGTAAAAATATACATACGTGAGTTGTCATTTCTTTCTTCTTCCAAGGATTAAAAATAATTTTATTATATCCCATAGACTCATGCCCTATCACTATGATCTAGTGATGTGATGTAGGAGCTACCATTCCCAACCAGGGTTAATTTAAATGGTGAATATTTGTTAATTCATGAATATTTCATTTTTAGGATTTTGGTTTTGGTGATTTTTTGGGGTTGGCAGATGGGATCAGATCACTAAAATTTTAGGAATATATATTTTATTTAGAGTTATATCACCAAATACTTACATTAATATATAATATTTCACTTAAATTCTCTAGATATATATAGTATATCCCTTAAGATACTAGTCAAGGTAACAAATAGAACTAAAACTAGAGGAATAAAGAACTGCATGATAGTAGTGAATGAAGAAAACAAATGATAGAGCCAAATAAAAAATTAAATGGGGATAACATTATCAAATGATAGAGTTGAATTACATCATCAGATGCCATAGTTTAATGATAGAGCTAAATCATAGAGCCAAATGATAGAATCGAATGATAGAAATAAATGACATAGTTAAATAATAGATCCAAATGACATAACTAAATGATAGAGCTGAATGACATAGCTAAACAACATAGTCGAATGACATAGTAGATTGAGTTTTTTGAATGATAGAACTGAATGGTAGAGCTGAATGGTAGTATTGGGTGATAGAGTTGAATTTTAGGTCCAAAATCTAGTGCTAAATGACAAGATGGGTGACATAGCTGAATGGTAGAACCGAATGATATCTCTAAGTGGGAGAATTGGTAAACCAAAGTCTAAACCATTCTATCATATGATAGTACCAAATGGGTTATGAGAGTATCAAATGATAGATTTAAAAATCATAAGCCATCATGGAATTTGGTGGGAATGATAAAAGATAGGCCAATCATCAAGGAAATAATCCATGTTATCTTATTTTAAAGAGCCAACCAAAAATTCCACACAATCATAATACACTAAAAATCTAGGTATTTTTGTAGTCTATCATAAATTTGGAGTCAACTATTAAATAATATTAAAAAAAATTACATGTAGAAATCCCCACTTTTATCTCACAAGAAAGAATCAACCAAAATAACATATCACCCCCAAATATTTTTTGATGATGGCATGCCACCACTCGAAGATGCTCCTCTAGTTTTTGTTGAAAATGATAATGACAATCAAGTGGTAGAAGAGATTGGTAGTTCTTGCCAAACTCAAATTTTAGGTGAAACCTCCACTTAGAAATCTTCTCGAAGGAAGAAAAGTAAATGGAAAATTGGAAGGTACTTTAAGATGGATCAGAAAACAAAATTTCTTTTCATAGAACCTGTAAATCCTAAAAATAATGATGATACTCCAAAAGAATGTAGATGTATAATATGTATCTAAAAACTAGGGAAAGAACACAGAATGCAATTGAAATTAGACACGATTGAGAAACAATATGGAAAAATATATGAGATAGTGAAGTACCTAGATGGATTGATAATAAGAACACATAGGTGGAAAATTATAGAAGAATGCATGAAATGACACTCAAGTGTAAAAAGAGATTGGTGGTTCTTGAAAAACCTAGTTTAGGTGAAACCTCCACTTAGAAATCTTCTCAAAGGAAGAGAAGTAGATGGAAAATTAGGAGGTACTTTAAGGTGGACTGGGAAACAAAATTTCCCTTCATAGAACTTATAGATCCTAAAAATACTTATGATACTCCAAAAAATTGTAGATGTACAATATGTATCTAAAAACTAGGAAAATAACATATAATGCAATTGAAATTGGACACAATTGAGAAACATTATAGAAAATTATATGAGACAGTGAAGCACCTAGATGGATTGATAATAAGAACACATAAGTGGAAATCTATAGAAGAATGCATGCATGCAAAATCTGCACAGGAACATGAAAATGATAAGAAACATCAAAAACATCTTATGGAGAAAGGGGGAACAATTGAATCAAATTTTGGAAATGTCAAGCAATCCCATCTAAAGGCAAAATACATGTATTTCTCTACTATACACCATATTCTAAAAAAAGGTAGACCTATTTTTGATTTTTTTGATTATAATATTTTGTTTCAACATAATGTATTTTTGGATATTCCACAATCACATTGGTCAGATATCAATGCTTAGGAAATGGAATAATGTTTATCAATGGTTGAGATTGAATATTTGAAAGAAACTATTAAGAGATAACTATTTATCTCACTATCTATTGATGAGGTCACAACAATTGACAACACAGCTTGGGTTTGCATTCATGTGTACATTTTTTTGAACTATTCAAGGAAACCTCATCTACTAGTAGTTCATAAAATGGTAGAAAATTGCAATGCAAAAAATATTCACAAATTAGTTTTATTAAATTTAAAATATAAAGCTAGAATGGATGATTATGCAATAGCTATGAAGCTAGTGTGTGTTAGGGCTGATGGTGCATCAGTTATGTAGGGGAATAAAAATGGTTTGTGTGTTTGGATGTAAACAATAGTTTCCCCATATATGATTATAATTCACTACATGGCTCATAGAATTAATCTTTCATATAAAATGGTTAAAATTTTTGCTAATGTCACCAAAGTGGAGGAGCTCATTCGTGACCTACATGCTTATATGTCAAGAAGTCAAAAAATAATTTTAGAGTTCCAAAAATTTGAATTATGAGTGACTAATGGTAAGAAAATATTTAAATATTTTGATACAAGGTGGATTTCTATGTATGAACCTTCAAGCTAAATTTTTGAAGAATATCCATCATGAGTAGGTTTTATGTATAAATATCATAGATAAATTGACAAGGAAAAAGATTTGTTGTACCATTTAATATATTTGGAAATATTACTAACTTTATGTGAAATTATGACAATGATTAAGGAAATAAATTGTATAATAAAACATGCTTAGGAGAGGTCCATTTATATTTTGGACTTCATATGGATGAGAAAATGAGTATGTCAATATCTAGACATACTATACACTTCAAATGAAATGTTTCAAGGCCTTATTTTTAGTAGCTGGCAATGTTTGACCAATTTAAAGAAACATAAAAGTTATTTGAATTTGAATATCAATGATCATCTTTGTGTTTTTAATGGGATGGATATTCCAACACACACTTTATATAAAATACTTGATCTTATGGGAGCTGAATCCGAAGAACTAACCATAACATGTATTTTATATGACACTATTCTATTTGAAACCTAGATGAAATTAAGTAGAGCTTCCAAAAAATTATTTGAAGAGATCATAGATCATTTTCAAAGGGATGATTTTTTTGAGGCCATGGTAGTTGTGAATCCCATTTTATGGAATGGTAATAAAAGTCAAAATATAATTAGCAATTTATTTCATAAACACATGCATTATCTTGTAACGTATTTTGGTAAATTTGTATAGATGTATTAAGTATAAATTAAAGGTATTTTCAGAAAGGGTTTACTGACATCCTAGTTGACCCATTTTAGAATTACAATGTTTGAACAATATTGTCTTCTAAGTGAACCAATAGAGAATGGGGCAATTACAAGACTGTGCAAAAAACTTTATCCTAGTAGTATATTACAGAAAGGTCTAAGTGAATATTTTTGACTATATGAGCTCTATCAAATAATGATTTTTGGCTTAGTGGAAAATGAAAGATTATTTAGTGCATTATTTTTCATAAAATCAAAACTTCAAAATAGATTAGATAAAAATTTAGAAACCTGTTTGAGATTATATGTTTCATGTTATGCAGTGGATATGTTTCCTTATGAAAGAGCTATGTCAACATGGAATTATCTCAATAAAACAAGAGGTTTCAAAAATACAAAAATAAATAAAGAGAATGTAAATAATGATACTGAATATGTCACTAACATGACAAATGCAAATGTCCCTGTTAATGATCATGTTTGTGTAGGATTGTTTCAACTACCAAATTATTAGTTTTGAGTTTCTGAATTTCAATTTTATAATTTATTTTTAGAGATTAATATTTAATGTATTCATGTTTTAATTTATCTAATTTTTTAATTACTTGTCAAGTCATCACATGTTTATCATAAGATGCAATAATTATTATGCATTTTCTTAAAATCATTTCTTTGTTAGTTGCTAAGTGTTGAATGTAAAAGATTAATATATTGTGATTGTATTAGGGGGAAAACTATAGGTTAATATGGTTCCTTTCTTTTTATGTATTTTCTACACATTTTTATAGATCTATTTTTTCCTATAGAAGTGATGTATTTATTGTGGCTTCATAGTACATCATGTGTCTGCCATGTGTTTGATGTTCTTATTATGTGTTTTATTTAGACTGCTTTTAGTCTATTATGTACCTTCAATGTACTCATGTTTTACTTTATCTAATTATTTGTAAGTAATTTTCAAATGTTTATCATAATATGCAAAAATTATTATACGTTTTCAATTGTTCAAAAACTATAATAACTATGTCAATGCCAAATCAATTTCATGAGGATATTTGAAAACCTATCTAATTGTTTAAAGTACTTAAAACTATTTCTTCTCAGAATAAATGTGTTCAAATAAAATATAACCTTTTAATCACATATCAATGAGTATGAATGACACTCATGTTACATAGGATACCTATTCATATATTTTTAAAAACCTTACCTCTTTTTTATACCAATTTTCATATGATTAAAACTGATTTCATGAGTCCTTATCTATCTAAACATCCTCATAACATTAAAAAATCCATTAACCTATTCTATATTTCATGATCAAAATCAATCATGCATATTTTTAACTTTAATGAATCCTCATTATTACTTACTATCACAAATTACATTACTATCTTCAACACAAAGCTCTACCAAACATGAATGTGCTTTTCTAATGACCTAAAACACCTATCAAATCATGATTTACTCAAGAAACAATCCAAATATAATAAAAAAGAGATATTTCACACAAAACAACTCACTCTTTTATCATAACATGCAATAACTATTATATATTTTATAAGATGCATTTCTCTATTTCTTTTTAAGTAATGACTGCAAAAGATTAATATATTATGATTGTTTTAGGGTGAACATTGTATAAAGGAATATGTTGAAATTAATCCATTTATATTGAGATGTGAGTTTCACAACTGCATCACAAATATCAAAAGGGGGCCTAACACCATAAAATTATATAACATCATAAAATTAAAATTGAAATTGTAATTTATGTGGCTCATCTAGTAATTAAAAATTGATGAATTGATCAACACATCTACAAACTTGAAATTTTCATTCATAATATATATTTTAAAAGAAAACATTGTTTTTAAATATATATAACAGATTGTCAACTACTCATCTAGTTTCTAAACCACTTTCTCAGCTTCTTTCTCAACCATTTTCTCAGCTACCTTCTCAACCACATCATCCTCTATGCCACTATTGTCCTTAAATATCCTTCCCTTTTCAAGATCCAAAGCCATAACATTAATATGATCAAGATTTTACCTATCTTCATTTCTAACATCTACAAAAAGTAGACTTGGATCAACAACTGTTTTCTACTTAAATAAGGCATCAGGATCCCATCTTTGTTCCTTAATAATTTTTCATATTTTGTTTTTCTATTTATTCAATAGAACAAGATTATCCTTGAATTGAACAATAGATTGTAAACTTTTTCATGTATTTTTTAGATTCACATAGAGGACCTCAACTTCTTTTTTCAAGTTCTCATATTTTTCTTGCATTTTAAAATGTAATATAATTAGATGTAAAAAAAATTAATAATGACATGAAATTTGATTAAAATGAATATACATTACCAAATATTTTTCCTTATCCACATTTGCAATCACAACAAGGTTGGTGTTTTTCACCCATTTATTATAATATGTCTGAAATTCTTCATTCAAATTCTCTAACTTGTTAAGCATGATAATCAACACATTATCATTGTAACTATTAACAATAGTAACTGACCCAGATTTAGCTTTGGAAAATAAAGCATCAATCTTTATGGGTTCCTATTACACCAATGCAAACAAATTTTATCATTCACAGTGGTTATGATAATGGTCATTTATTTATTTTACCAATTCCTTTGCCCATATCTCACACACATAATTTTTTTAATTCATCAATTAATCCCTCTTAAATATTATAAGTAATACTATCTTATACAAAATTATTTAGTGGAAAATATGTAATGGCATCATCGAATAGGACAACATTCTCTATTGGGGTCAACCTATCTAGTGAACTATGTGAAGGTTCCTACTGAGCAGTCACATGAATATGTGTTGCTTCTCCATGGATAAAATCATTTGGATTTAAATTAGTTCCAACATTAGCATCACTTTCAAACCCTAGATATTCCTCATCAAGTTCAATTTGTAGCAAAGAAGTCAATCCCTAGACACTTGATAAACCTCTAATAGAGAAAGAATGGAATTGGGAACCTAATAATTATAATGTTATGGTTCATTATGGGGGTTATAATTGAATATCCTTCCCCCTTCCACAAAATGTGTTCAGGGGTGAAAGTGACATCATAATGTTCCTCACAAATAAAGGATGGCCTGTAAAATGTGTCATGTCCCCTTTTTTAGTGGACATCAACAGACTTGATGATCAGCCTATTATGCGACCCTCGTAGGCTGAGAGGATGGATAGAGGGTCTTGATGGAGCTTGGCATGGCTTCGATTAGCAAAATCTCTACAGTTGGCTTTCATTCAGGATCTTTCAGACATATTTGCCTGAGCTCCTATTATTTAGGGATATTTGACATGCAGTGGAGCACCCTTGTTTTGATATGGTCATGTGCAGAATCACTCCCTGATTCACCAGCTTCAGACGGTTCGAGGATCTGACATGTATTGAGGGAGATGTTAATATTTGATTGATTTAATCAAATATTAATTATTTGGTCTAATTTTAGAACCCTATTAATATTTGATTAATTTAATTAAATATTAATTAATTGGTCTAATTTTAAGACCCTAATTCTAATTTAAGAATCCCAAGTTCTAATTTGAGGAATTCTAATTTAAGGAACCCAAGTTCTAATTTGAGGAGATCTAATTTTAGCAAGCACACCTTTGGAGGGTATAAGGGTTTCTCATGGGAGAGAGTTTGGATACATGAATTGATTATTGATTTGAAGACATATTTTGCTAAGGGTTTTCCCTGAGAAGACTGAGCCAAGGGCTCCAGGATTCCATCTGCAGTGGAGAACGTCAACTCTTCATTGTGTACGATTCAGAGGTTGTGAGAGATCAGCTGATCTATTGCCAAATTGAGAGATAACTTCATATAGAAGTTATCACAGGTGTTTACAAGTTTGAGAGATAACTTCATACAGAAGTTATCACATAGATTTATAGGTTTGAGAGATAACTTCACATAGAAATTATCACAGTATTGTAGATGATTTGAGAGATAACTTCACACATAAGTTATCATAGTATTTCAGGTATTTCTTTATTTAGTTTTTTATTCAATAAGATATACAGATTTATATCTTCTATATTAGAATCGTATATCTTGAGATTAGGTTGTTTAGCTATCAGGGTGTGTTATACTTTATTGGTGGCCGTATGAAGACCGTACAGATTCGCACAGAGACCTACATCGGCAGGTAGAGATCCACAGAGACTGACATCGGCATCTCAGTGACCAACATCGGCCGACTGAAGATCGATGTCAGTAGGGAAGCTAACTGATAGAGACTGATGTCGACAGTATATCGATCGACGATGGCGACTATGTGTCGACACAGAAACCAGAACCGTCTAGATTCAGGGTTTGTTTCTAGATTTGAAGAAGATCAGGGTTTTAAGACCATATTGTAATATTCTTTGATATGTGGATAGAAGACTGTAATTGTAATTATCTAAACAAGTGATAAGATATTTGATTGGTAGATAAGAGATTTACTGTGGTTTATTGTTTATCTGAATTTATTTTGCAAGATTGTATCTTTGTTCGAAACTATTTGTGTTTCTATATTCCCTATTGGAACGGGGATATTACAGTTATTCAGAGCTTTTGTAGGAGAAAAAGAGCCCCTAAGTAAGGGACATAACAGTGGTATTAGAGCTAAATTCGTGCCATCCTGTTGGGTAGAACAGAGCCAATGTCTTGCCAGCCTGATTGGGGTATTTTAGATTGAATTTGATTATCAGTATGGCTTTAACAGGTGACAAAGATTTGGAAGAAAGAATGCACAATGCAAAGAAGAAATTAGATAATACATTCCAGTGAGCAGAGGACATTCTAAAAACTTTGGAGGAGTTAGAAATTTATTTAAGCAAGGTTGAGCAGTTAAATTCTTATGAGATGTAAACAACGTTATCTCCAGTGTTTGATTCTTTGGTGAAGCCCAGATTATTGAGACATCATGATGAGGTGGTAAGACTTGTAACTCTCTCTTGCATTAGTGAAATCATGAGGATAATAATTGGCTTTAATTTTTATGATGATCAGATTATGAGAGAGGTACTTATTGCCATGGTAAAAAGCTTCGAAAAGTTGGATGGCATTAGAGACCCTCATTTCTCAAAGAGGGCAAGATTACTTGAAATATTTGCAAGGTATGGATTTGAAAACATTATGATGTTAGTAGGTTGTATTGGTGGAATTTGTAGGATGTTTAACATATTTTGGAATATTTTAGATGAGTTTCATTCCAGTGATGTATTAGCATCAATGCACTCTATCATGTTCACAATCTTGTTTGAGGAGGATAAAATTTCTAAACTTTTGGCAGAAGATTTATGGTATGTCTGGACAAAAGATAAAAATGTCTCACCTAGAGCCGGTATGTGGTTAAAGAGTTTAATTGATAGGCCTAAGGATTGTAGTACTTTCCCTATGACATGCATAAGTTTGAATGATGAGTTTGACAGACATGCTGATCTAGTACAGGGATACATTAACACATCTTCAGGTAATGATTTATCTGCATTATCTTCACAGGTAGGAGTAGTTGAGGATGTTGTGGTTGAGCTTTGTCTTAAGGTGAGTTCAGTTCAAGTGTTTGACAGTGACGATGAGTCTGATGCTTGCATTCAGAGTGTGGAGGTGTACTCAGATGTTAGTACACTGAGTGTTGATGATCTCTCAGATATGGCAGAGATTGTAGCAGAGTCCTAGGATTCGATTGTTGTAGATGACACCCAGGAGAATGTAGTGGATAGTTTTGAGGACTTAGTTTCCTCGGTAGTTTCTTCCGGTATGGAGGAGTTAGATAGTGATGCTATAGTTGTTGATACTCTATATGTTGATATGAGCTTTGAAGTTGATTTGCAGAGTATGGATGGTAGTATTATAGAGATCAGTGATTTTGAGTCTACTATTTTGGACCGTGCATTAGAGGAGGATTGTAGGAGACAATCTAGCCAGTGCCATCATGTGACCAGCCAGTTGAGAGTAGGCGAGAGAGATATCACTACCACTTGTGAGCATTTTGATGCTGCTCATCACTTGTTAGCAATTTATGGATGGGGTTCTCCTACTAGCATTGAGTAGGGAGGCAGTTATTTGTCCTTGACAGAGATCTACTCATTATGGGAGGCTATCCAGATTTTGAGATAGGATTATATGCAGTTGGTAGCTGACAGAGATTATCTCATGGAGTGGGGTAGCACAGCATCTAATGCATTGTTGGTCAAGGAAGATAAGGTGAGTGAGCTTACTCAACAGCTAGAGGTGACTTCTGAGATTCTTGAGAGTACGCAGTTGGCTTATGAGGAGTCACAGTTTCATTTGGCTAAGGTGACCATGGAGCTAGAGCATTTGCGGTCTTCACCAGCTCTAGACCCAGATCATTCGTATATTGAGGTGGTTGGTGGTGAGTACATTCCTGCAGTTGTTACTGAGGAACATGTTGTTGAGGCTGACACACATGTTCAAGAATTGGGAGTACCTGATTCTGATGAGTTTGAGATACTAGTGGAGTCGAGTCTCCAGATTGATTATTATCACACAGATGACAGTGTGGTACAGTTGGTTGTGCCACCTTTACAGAGGGATCAATTGTGGTGTGCAGGGGAGTATGTTGATGCTTCCACATATAATTTTTATTGCACTGAATCATTCATGGAGTATTTGCTAGATAGTGCAGGTGTTCATCTGGACTCACATAAGGTGTCAGAAGGTGTTCTCATCTGAGGTACTGGTGCTATTAGCAGATTGGGTGGGGAGATTATAGGGATCCTATCTACTATGCTACCTCACAAGGATTTTGAGGTGGGGTATGCTCATTATTCTTATTTTGACCCAGAGAGAGAAGATTTGATTTCACACAGGTGTAGATCGGCTCTAGTTTCTTACCATCCATTATGGGATGGATTGGCATCATCTTTTGTAGGTGGAGTTGACAGTTTATTGGTACATGACTTAGAGCAGGAGTTGATGGCAAGCAAATTTGGGTTGTGTTATTTCTATCTAGCATATGATGTCTCTTCATTATCAGTGATGCACAGGAGTTTGGGTGATGAGACCATGGCTAGTGATTTGCAGAGATGTGGATTCTCTGCACTTGACATAGTTCCATTCAGTAGTTGTGATTTTGGAGATTGGTTGAGTTGTATTCTCCAGTTTGATTTTAGATTCCTCTTGGTTATATTTTTGAGGATATTGCAAGAGCTTGGATTGATTGTCATCAGTATAGATCATGACTACATTTGGGATCTAGGTGGATCGAGTGGTTCATTGTTCCATGATTGCTTGGGGAAAAGCAATTTTAGGAGGGGCGGATTGTCATGTCCCCTTTTTTAGTGGACATTGACAGACTTGATGATCAGCCTATTATGTGACCCTCGTAGGCTGAGAGGATGGATAGAGGGTCTTGATGGAGCTTGGCATGGCTTCGATTAGCAAAATCTCTACAATTGGCTTTCATTCAGGATCTTTCAGACATATTTGCCTGAGATCCTATTATTCAGGGATATTTAACATGCATCATAGCACCCTTGTTTTGATATGGTCATGTGCAGAATCACTCCCTGATTCACCAGCTTCAGACGGTTCGAGGATCTGACATGTATTGAGGGAGATGTTAATATTTGATTGATTTAATCAAATATTAATTATTTGGTCTAATTTTAGAACCCTATAAATATTTGATTAATTTAATTAAATATTAATTAATTGGTCTAATTTTATGACCCTAATTCTAATTTAAGAAGCCCAAGTTCTAATTTGAGGAATTCTAATTTAAGGAACCCAAGTTTTAATTTGAGGAGATCTAATTTTAGCAAGCACACCTTTGGAGGGTATAAGGGTTTCTCATGGGAGAGAGTTTGGATACATGAATTGATTATTGATTTGAAGATAGATTTTGCTAAGGATTTTTCCTGAGAAGACTGAGCCAAGGGCTCCAAGATTCCATCTGTAGTGGAGAACGTCAACTCTTCATTGTGTGCGATTCAGAGGTTGTGAGAGATCAGCCGATCTATTGCCAAATTGAGAGATAACTTCATACAAAAGTTATCACGGGTGTTTACAAGTTTGAGAGATAAATTCATATAGAAGTTATCACAAAGATTTATAGGTTTGAGAGATAACTTCACACAGAAGTTATCACAGTATTGTAGATGATTTGAGAGATAACATCACACAAAAGTTATCACAGTATTTCAGGTATTTCTTTATTTAGTTTTTGATTCAATAAGATATATAGATCTATATCTTCTATATTAGAATCGTATATCTTGAGATCAGGTTGTTTAGCTATCAGGGTGTGTTATGCTTTATTGGCGGTCGTATGAAGACCATATAAATCCGTACAGATTCGCACAGAGACCTACATCAGCAGGTAGAGATCCACATAGACCGACATCGGCATCCCAGTGACCGACATCAGCTGACTGAAGACCGACATCGATAGGGAAGCTGACTGACAGAGACTGATGTCGGTAGTATATCGACCGACGATGGTGACTGTGTGTCGACACAGAAACCAAAACCGTCCAAATTCAGGGTTTGTTTGCAAATTTGAAGAAGATCAGGTTTTAAGACCATATTGTGATATTCTTTGATATGTGGATAGAAGACTGTAATTGTAATTATCTAAACAAGTGATAAGATATTTGATTCACAGATAAGAGATTTACTGTGGTTTATTGTTTATCTGAATTTATTCTTTAAGATTGTATCTTTGTTCGGAAATTTTTGTGTTTCTATATTCCCTATTGGAAGGGGGATATTACAGTTGTTCAGATCTTTTGTAGGAGAAAAAGAGCCCCTAAGTAAGGGACATCACAAAATGTAAGTAATTTTAGAAAATAAATAAATTATAAAAACAAAGTTATATGCTAATTTGAAATTAAAAGTTAAGTACTTGTATTTGGAGGTAGTATATCTTCCAATATATGTAGTGTATTACAAGTGACAGGGGTGTTTTGAGTTGGTACATTATTCAATCTTTTAATCTAAAACATTATAATTAAAAAGAAACAAACAAACAAAAAATATCCAATGTAAAATACCTTCCATAAAGGGTTGAGAAGACACATGAGATGTTACTATTTGTTGCAGTGGTGGTTGTTCCACCATCTGAATTCTTGTCAAGTCAACTGTAAGAATAAAACAAATAACTAAAATAATGCACTTGAGTCTTGAAAATTAAAATCTCATTTGAAATTTTTAAATAGCAAACCTACACATAGAGATGACACTAAAGACACTCATGGATGTTTTTTAAGATGATAGGATTACAAGGATGATTCTACAGACTCTAATTCTATAGATTCTTCAACTACACACTCTCCTTTTGAGGTAGATTATTTTCATGAGGCATACATTCTTTATTTTAAGTTGTAATAAACCAAGTTTAAAAAATTATTAATATTTACCTTGGTAACTGGTTAACAAACAAACAAATATTAAACCCTAAATCAACAAAATGAACAAATAAATTAACCTCTTGCTCATCTATAGACAAAGATTTTGTCATCATTTTTAGGTCAAGAAAATTTGTACCTTATGATTTTTGAAGGTCAAAGTAGGCCTCATAGTGCAATGCCAAAATAAAATTTGAATAAGAAACAATAGAGCAAGGATTGGTAGAAGTATAATTTAATTCAAGTCTTATCTAAGCATAAATAAAAGAGCACCATTTAAATTTATATTTGAAAAGAGTATGAACATTGTCAAATAGTGCCCAATAGGGAATATCGACTGGTCTTTCCTATAATACTATTCTGGATTGGAAAAATTGAACCATTGCTTTAAAAAAAGGGTGATTAATGGATTGTACATGAAGGCCCCTCTTCTAACTATCTAAAATGAAAGACAATATGAGGATTTTAGATTGTAAAAGTTGGATTTTGAAAATAAAAACAAATTTATAAGTAAATTAACATACTAATTCATCTGATGTGTAAATTAAAATTTGTCAACAAAAATTTCTTGTCTTCATCTGTCAATATTGATTTAGAACTCATTGGGGTTACATTTTGAAATGGAAGGCCTATTAGATGGTGAATATCCTCTAATGAAGTACCAAAGGTAAACATTCTGTAATCTACTTTCACTATGAAGATATTATCATTAGGGTCATAGAAATACATGAGCATTTTCAATAGAGTTGTTTCTATGTCATATGAGGGAATGTAGAGTAGGCTAAAAGCTACATTCCTAATTCCAATCATTGTATGCATCTGGTTTCTACATAAGCCTAAAAATATCTAGGCATTGTAGGTTTTTGAAAATGAATTTTCTCTCCATGGGTACAAAAGGGGACATGAATTTAGTTTAGCAAAATGTTAAAAATAAGGGTAAGTGTGAGTATTTATAAAGCAAGGGAGGTGATCAAGCAACCAAATAGTAGACCATCCACACAAGTTACTCAGTATCATGTCCCAAAAATATGATTCTATCATTTAGCTATGCTATTTAGTTTGGCCATTTAGTTCCACTATTTAATTATGCCATTTGAATTTATTGTTTAGGTTAGTCATTTGGCTAGGCCATTTGGATATGTCATTTGACTATGTTGTTTGGTTATGTCATTCATTTGTGTTATTTGGCTATGTCATTCAACTCTATCATTCATCTATGTCATTTAGTTTTTCCATTCATTTGTGCCATTTAGCTAAGTCATTCAACTTTGTCATTTAGCTATGCCATTCAACTGTGTCTTTTAATGAGGTTGTTGAAAGATCCCAAACTAAATTTGGATGCAAATTCCTTTCAAAATTGATTTCAACTACTTGCAGGCATTCAGTCTAATGGAACTACCATATCCAATGATAAAACAATACAATGATATAAATCTGAATGCAATTGTAAATACAGTCCAGATCTCATAAAATAATACAAATGTGGTCTCAAAACCAAATTATTCTAGCAAACTAGCAAACTAGAATTAAAAACCTAGATCTATGTGGCTCGGGATGCTGTGTCCAAAAACACAATCGTCAACGTTGGTTATTCTACCGACATCGGTCGATACACTACCATCATCAGTTGCCTATGTCTGATCTCTGCTTGCCTGTGACTGTCTTCCTGCCGATGTTGGTCACTGATCGGCCGATGTCGGTCTACTTGCCGATGTCGGTCACTGATCTACCGATGTTGGCCTCTGTAATACCCTATAGCCTGTAACTACGAACTGTGCCCTTCTTCACTTTTTTGAATCCATTGGTATGACCTGGTACTGATCTGTACGGATTCCGTACAACACCTGATCTAAAGATATATATATATATATATATATATATATATATATATAAATCTTAAATCAAATCTAATGAATAAATACCTGGAAACCTCTGCATATGCTGAACACTTGATATACCCAGTGAATGACCTTTGAAGCCCCAGATCTGATCAATAAGCACAATCTGAATTCCATCACAAATCCACCCCTGAAAAGCACTGGGTTTTCGTCCAACTCTTCTCCAATCTGCTGAAGGTTTGTGTCCTTAGAGATTTTAGCTGAATCACAGATTCAAGCTTCACAATACTCAGAATATTTTTAGCAACCAAAGATATTCCAAATGCTTTGCCCTCAACTTATTTTAAAGGCTCCCAAGAAACTTCTAGAAGAAGTCAACTTTATTTAATATGTTATTTTATTTATTTCCATAATAATTAAATTAATTAATTAAAGTTATCCTTTTGAAGAAATCTTAATTTTTGGACAACTTAAATTAATTAAATTAATTAAACCATTTTAACAGAAATTTGGGGACATTACAGTCCTCCCTTCTTGGAGATTGCTTGTCCTCAAGCAATTCGCTCCTGATACCCAACACCAACTTCCGGGATCCCATATCATTCTCAAAAATTTGCAAACTCTTCTATCAGAAACATCATGCTACAAAATATCTGTGAATAAATTCTCCTTATTTCTCCTAGAGAGTAGTGTGATAATTCTCAACATGTAATTAGCAAACTCACCATCACATACCTTAGTCTTCGCAAAAGACCGATGTGCTACTCTGATTATCATGCTCTCCAAATCCCCATAAGAATGATGACTCATAATTGGGAGTGAAAATTTAATGCAACAAATAGAATCATTTACCTCATCACCCATAAAATGAGACTCCATCCTACGAGATGACACCTCCTTAGGTCCTCCATCTTGCGTTGCCCTCAAGATAATCTTCTTTCCCCCAGAAAGGAATTCTAACTACATACGGTGGTGATCAATAATGTAACACCCAATACCCTGTAACCACTGCATGCCCAAGATCACATCATAATCCTCTAAAGGAAACACATAAAAATCATCAGTCAGAGTGTAATCCCCCATCTGAATACTAAGCTATGAAATCCATTTGGTACAACCCAAAACTGCACCATCTGCCACCTTTACTCCAAAACCACCAAACTTCTCATACTGTAATCCACGCCTTCCCACTAACTTCTAGTCAATGAAGTTATGTGTAGCACCTGTATCTACCAAGCTCACGACCCACTTGCCCTTAAGTGTACCTTTCAATCAAAAGGCATGAAGTTAGGATAACTGGAGAGGGTAGCCATAATTACTTTGGTTGACACCAAAGGCTCCAGGGTGTCTAACTCTAACTGTGTCTAAACCTACTCAACATTATCCTCAATATCAGTATCAGGAACCTCCTCATCTCCACACTAAGAAGTTACCTCAATAAAATGTACCTTTCCCTTACCCATGCAACGGTGTCCTGGTTCCCATGGATCTTTGTAGGAAAAACATAACTTTTTCCTCCTCAAGTCATTCCTAGTCTCCTAATTCATCCAAGGATTTATAGAAGATGACCCTTCTTTATTTTGTGGTGTGTTGGCCTTCTGTATTGGCTGAGAGTTTGTGGTTGTTTTCTTATCACCCTGATAAGAAGTGGGAATAGTATCCAGTCTCAATGTCACATCAATGGCATCCTTAAGAGTGGCTGGTTAGAAAGCACGTACCAGTCCCTTAAGTCTATCCTGTAATCCCTCAATAAATAACATCACACTCTGTCTCTGAGGCATATCAGGTACCATAACCGCAATACGTTGAAACTCATTAATATAAGCTTCTGCATGACCACTCTGTCTAAGATGAGCCAACTCCTTGTAGTAAAGTTCTGTATCCTTACGGTCAAACTGTGTAATGAGTCACTCAGTGAATTCAGCATAGGAGTGAACTAAAGTGTGATCCTGGGTGACCAATCCATGGTGCCACCAATCATATGCAATCCCCTCTAAATTCAACACCACAAACTGAATGGCCTCATGCTCAGACATGGGCCTCAAAGAAAGATATATGTCCAGCTTGTGGACCCAAGCTCTTGCACTAGTGTCTCCAAAGCCATTATATGGAGCTAATGTAATCTTCCCCATAGCTCTATAGAGGTCATGATTATGCTACTGCTGTTGTGGTCTATTACCACAATCTCCCCTGAATCTGGCTATGTCTCTATGCTGCGCACAATACTGGGGAAAAGGAAAAACCTCCCTAACCTCTAGGGGTAAAGCTCTCTAATCTGCTGTGGCTGCCAAAATGGACTCCTAGAATCCAATCTCTGGTGGCTCCACCTATGTTGTTTGTTCATGCGATAAAAATTGAGGCAATAATGGTCTATTTGGAGTAGGTGTATGATGATGATTTCACCTAGAGGAATGACGGGAACTCCCCACTGAAGAATGGGAATGGTGACTATGCTGACTAGACTAATGGGTATGATGACTAACTATCACTGGAACTGATCTATTCCTCCTACCTATGTGTTTATCCACCTCTAAACGGTCCATGGTATCCTGTAATCGGTCTAAAGCCTGAACAATCCTGGGCTGAGTAATGATGAGGGTCCTCATCATCTCTCTTTCTACCTCATCCTAATTTTTATGGGCATTCCCCTGTTCTTCAGCCATGATAGGTTCCTGTCCTAAACCCAACTCTTGCTCGTACTGAGCTCTACTACGTGTAAAGTATCTATGGGTTATATCAAATCTTCCTGGATGCATAGAAATAAAATATATCTACCCCTATAGGCTGGCAAGATGCATGGCTCTGATACCACTGAAAGATCCCAAACTAAATTTGGATGCAAATTCCTTTCAAATTTGATTTCAACTACTTGTAGGCATTCAGTCTAATGCAACTACCATATCCAATGATAAAACAATACAATGATATAAATCTGAATGCAATTGTAAATACAGTCTAGATCTCATAAAATAATACAAATGTGGTCTCAAAACTAAATTATTCTAGCAAACTAGCAAACTAGAATTAAAAACCTAGATCTGTGTGGCTCGGGCTGATGTGTCCAAAAACACAGTCGCCGACGTTGGTTATTCTACTGATGTCGGTCGATACACTGCCGTCGTCGGTTGCCTATGTCTGATCTCTGCCTGCCTGTGACTGTCTGCCTACCGATGTCAGTCACTGATCAGCTGATGTCAGTCTACCTACCGATGTTGGTCGCTGATTTGCCGATGTCAGCCTCTGTAATACCCTGTGGCTTGCAACTGTGAACTGTGCCCTTCTTCACTTTTTTCAATCCACTGGTACGACCTGGTACCGATTTGTATGGACTCTGTACAGCACCTGATCTAAAGATATATATATATATATAGATCTTAAATCAAATCTAATGAATAAATACCTGGAAACCTCTGCATATGCTGAACAGCTGATATACCTAGTGAATGACCTCTGAAGCCCCAGATCTGATCAATAAGCACAATCTGAATTCCGTCACGAATCCACCCCTGAAAAGCCCTAGGTTTTCATCCAACTCTTCTCCAATCTGCTGAAGGTTTATGTCTTCAGAGATTTTAGCTAAATCACAGATTCAAGCTTCACAATACTCAGAATATTTTTAGCAACAAAAGATATTCCAAATGCTTTGCCCTCAACTTATTTTAAAGGCTCCCAGGAAACTTTTAGAAGAAGTCAACTTTATTTAATATGTTATTTTATTTATTTCCATAATAATTAAATTAATTAATTAAAGTATCCTTTTGAAGAAATCTTAATTTTTGGACAACTTAAATTAATTAAATTAATTAAACCATTTTAATAGAAATTTGGGGACATTACAGTTGTTTAGCTATGTCTTTCATCTATGTTGTTCAATTGTGTCATTCATAGTTTAGCTCTATTGTTTGTCTTGGTCATTCATATGTGTCATTTAATTATTTTATTTGGTTTTTTTGTTTGGTTGTGTCATTTGGCTATGTCATTTAGCTTGAATGTTTAGCTCCATCATTTAGTTCAGTCATTTAGATCTATTATTTAGCTTAGGTTTTATATGGGGAAAAACATTGATATAAATTTTTTCCATCACCTACATGTGATTATACATACCAATGAATCAAATTTCTTTACATTCACCAAATATTTCCAATAGGTTTTTTATTAGGGCCTCTTAAAATGAACCCTAATCCCAACTTCTATCTTAGATACTCAATTTATTCCTTGGGAAGAGGTTTAGTGAATATGTTTGCAATGTGATCCTGAGTTGGCACATATTCCATTGTGACCTCTTGATCTACAACCTTTTGTCTCAAGAAGTGATTCTTAATTGATATGTGTTTGCTTCTTAAATGCATCACTTTATTTTTTGATATATTAATAGCACTTGAATTATCACAAAAAAAAGAGATAGGTGATTTATACTCTACCTTGATGTCTTTTAGTGTTTTTTTCATCGACAAGACTTGAGTGCATCATGCCACTATTACCACATAATCTAATTTTACTATAGAAATAGTAACTGACTCTTGATTTTTTCTCAACCATGAAACAATTCTATTTCCAAGGAAAAATGCACCACCACTAGTGCTTCTTCTATCATCCACACTTCCTACCTAATCAACATCTATAAATGTTATTAAAGTGAAGTATTCACTTTTAGGATACCATAGGCCATAGTCATTTATGTTCTTGATATATCTAGATATTATTTCCACTACATTAACATGTGACTCTTTAGGAACAACTTGAAATCTTGCAACCATGAACACTACTTGCATGATATCAAGCATTGATGTAGTTAGGTATAATAAGCTACATATCATTGATTTGTACATAGTCTAATTTGCATCAAGGGACTCATCCTCTTTTCTCAACTTTCATCCCATTATCATGGGAGTATTAACTAGTTTCCTATCTTCCATTACAAACTTCTTAATCATTTCCTTAACATATTTGGTTTCAGATATAAACATCCCTTCATCAGTTTATACTATTTGTAGACCAAGGAAGAAAGAAAGTTATCCAAGCGCAGACATATCAAACTCACTTTACATTTATGTATCTAATTATTTGCACATTTTATTCTTTCTACCACCAAAGAAGACGTCATCTACATATACAACAACAATTAATGTATGCTCACATTCTAATTTGAATTACAGATTTTCATCTACATATCCTTTTTTGAATCCTTGTAGTTGTAGGTACTAGTATAATCTTGAATACCATACTCTAGGTGTTTATTTTAGACCATACAAAGCTTTTTTTAGTCTGCACACATAATCTTCTTCTTCTAATAGATGAAAACCTTTAGGTTGTTCTATGTAAACTTCCTCTTCTAGGTTCCCATTCAAGAAAGAAAACTTAACATCTATTTGATATACTTTTAATTTATTGTGAATAGAAAATGATAGAAACATTCTTATAGCTTGTAATATAGAAACTGGAGAAAATTTTTCCAAAAAATATATGCCCTCAACTTGTGCATATCCTTTGTACACCAATATTTTTTTACTTCTTATAACATTTCCATCCTCATTGAGCTTGTTTCTAAAGACCCGCTTTGTACTTATCACATTTTTATTTGAAGGTATTGGAACTAACCAAGTTTTGTTCTTTCCAATTTGGACCAGTTATTATTCCATGGATTTTAGCCAATTTTCATCCTTATTTAGTTCAACATAGATCTTAGGCTCAATTTTAGACATTAGAGAAAAACTTACTTATTCCTTGTTTTGTGTAACTCTTCTCCTTGTCTAAACTCATTATTTATTATTGATAATGATATACTCTATAAGATGATCCTTTTGAACAAATCTTGTAGGTACCTTTTCATTTAATTCCCCATGCTCTTCATATCTACTTCATCTTCATGATCTAATTATTCATTATATATTTCTTCATTAGGTTTAACATGGTTCAAACCTTCTTCAACCTTGACATTGATGTTATCTACAATCTTATGTATCCTTTTATTGTAACATATGTAGGCTTTCCTTTGGGTAGAATAACCAAGAAATATTCCTTCATCACATCTTGATTCAAAGCTTCCCAATTTGTCCTCTTTTACCTTGATGTAGCATTTGCTTCCAAACACTCTAAAATACTTCACAGAGGTAGGTTTTCCATATCATAGTTCATAGAGAGTTTTTTTCACTATTTACCCTTAGTTAAACTCTATCCAAAATTTATGCTATTATTTAGACTACTCTCTAGAATCCATCAAGTAAATTGGTCTCTTTTAACATTTTTCTAGCCATCTCCTTGCCTATCATGTTCTTTCTTTCAACAAATCCATTCTGTTGTGGATTCATTGCTAAACAATAGTGTATTTTGATTCCATGATTATGACAATACTATATGAACTCATTTGAGGTGAATTCTCTAATTTTATCATATCTTAAGCATTTTATTTTTCATCTAATATCATTCTCCACCATGCCCTTAAAGATCTTGACTCTCTCAAATTCCTATGACTTCCCCTTCAAAAAGGTTACCCATGTCATTCTTGAGTAATCATCTACAAATAACATGAAGTATCTCTCTCTTTTAGATCTTTCTATCTTAGTAAGACTAGAAAGATCAACATTAGCTAATTCTAGAGGATTTGTAGTTGCATACTCTTTTGTTTGAAATCTAACCCTTGTTTATTTGCCTAGTTTACATTCCTTGCAAGTAGTGTCTACAAGTTTGGTTATCTTAGGCATGTGTCTAACACACTTATTTGAGATCACTTTGACTATATTATCAAATTTGACATGACCCATTATTCTATGCCATAACCAACTCTCATCAATCTTTCCTATTAGGTAGCTATTATCCTTAACTTTAACAAGATTATAGATAGTAATTTCAATTATTTTCCCTTCTGAAACTAGTCTTCTAGATCTCTTTAACTTGCAACCTTCTGCATTAAATGTGACCTTCTATCCATTATCACATATTTAGCTAACACTTAGAATATTATGCTTCAATCCTTTAACATAAAGGACATCATGTCTAGGCAATTTTAAATATATGTTCAAGGTTCCTCTAACTCTGAACTTTACTATAGTGTTGTCTCCCAAGATAATAGATCCTTCCTTACATTTTCTCAATTTGATGAACTTGATTTTATCACCAATCATATTTTTTGAGCAACCACTATCTATTACCCACAAATTATGCTCCTTGGCATAAAACATAGTTTGAGAAATCATAGATTGATGTTTCACTCACCACACATCCTTGGGTTTCTGATTTGGAATATTTTTCTCCTTTTCAGAGACTTGTGAACCTTTATTCACATTGGGAGACATGGATTTATTTTAACTTTGTGTTTTTTATCTTACCAAGTTTGTTCTACATTGTTTAGCTATGTGACCAAAATTATTGAATTTATAGCATATTACATTTGTATCTAGCTAAAAAAAATGAATTTCTACTTACATTTTTTTCTCCTTTTTGGTACAACTCTAAAATCAATAGTCCTATGACTAAACTGATTATAGGTATAACAATAAGCATATAAAAATGAGGAATACCTAGTCATATCATTTCTTTGAGCAGTATGGGGAGCTCTTCCAAACTCTAGCTTCTTCAAGTCACTCACTTTTGTGTATCCATCTGCATCAATAACCTTTGTCTTCTTCTTTTCTTTAGGCTTATTTTCTCCATCAACTTTCTATACATCAGCTGTGATTGAGTCTATCTTTATATCCTTTCAAGATTTTTCTTTCTTTGCTCCTAATTGTCCTTCTACTTTGAAGTTGTCATATAGGTTAGTAGATGTAATAGTTATGTAACTTTTTCCCTTTTCATAACCAAGACTTGATATTTATTTTGAAGGCTTTTGATGGTTGATCAATTCATAAAGAATGTTTTATCCTCTTATCAACTCTAGAATTTTGTTTAGTTGTCCTTTAGCTTTCTCAATCTCTTTTCTCAAATCCACTATCTCTACTTCTAACTTCATGCACTCATTAGATTTAGATTTTAGTTCATGTTTGACTACATCTTTAATTATTTTATGCTCTTCAACTTATGTATTTATGCTAACCACCATCTGATCAAAATATTCAAGAATTTTAGACATTTTATCGATCTCCTTTTGTCTAAGCTTCTTCTATTTTGAGTTATTTTTTCTTAGCTTATTTATTTCTTCTAGAGCATAGATGAATTTACATTATAAATATAATTCTCCTTCTTATTCTTCATTTGAGTCTTCAACTTATTCTTCATCCATAGAATTTGATCCCATTATCATGAATAGGACTTCTTTTTCCTTAGCCACAACAACATAGTCATGATCATCATTAGAACTATCACTATCATCCATTGAATCACTATCTTCTTTTATGTCTAGGCCTTTCTTCTTTTTTGAATTTCATCTTCTTAAAACTATGATGTTTTACCTTTTTACTATTATATTCTTTCTTAGATTTATCCTTCTTGTTATAAGGGCATTTAGTAGTAAAATTTCCTACTTTACTATAGTTAAAGCATTTGAAGGGTAACTTACCTTTGTACTTTGTAGACCCTCTTCTCAATCTTCTGACAAAGTTGGCTTCTTCTTCATTAGTTTCCTCAGATTCAAATGTAGGTGATTCTACCTTCACTAGTTTAGATGCTTTGAATGTAGCTTCTCTTTTGAAGGTATATCTTTCTCCCATTCTCATATCATAGCTTGTGAATGTTCCATGCAACACATCAATAGTGAGTTTATACAGATCTCTTGCTTCCTCTATTATATAGATTTTTTGAGTCATACTTTGATGGTAGAGATCATAGGACCTTTTTGATAATGATTAGATATTTCATCTCTTCTCCAAGGCCTTTGATTACATTGACTATTTCATCTAGTTTAAGGAGGTAGTTTGTAATTTTCTCTTCGTAAATCCCTTTAAGGCTTTCAAACTTGCCTTTAAACATTTGTATATTGGCCTGATTTACCTTGTCATCACCTTCATACATGATTTTCAATTTGTTCTAGATATCTTATGCATTTTTAAAATGCTTCGATTTGACAAAATTTGAATTAGATAATCTACATAAAATAACATTTTTAGCCTTGATAATGCTCTCATATGCTTTATTTGTAGCTTGATCAGTATGAGTTGTAGTAGGAGATGTATATCAATTTAAAATGGACATCATTACATCAAACCCTAATGAAAATAAATATGCTTCTACTCTTATGATCCAAAATGCATAGTTTGATCCATCAAAGAGGTGATTTTTTTGACAAAGAACCTTCTTAACAAGCCATTTTTGTTCACCATCCAAGATCTACCTGAGTTGATTAAGCTTCTTTCAAGGAAATACAACTCTAATACCAATTATTGGAACACAACTATATACTAAGAGGAGGGGTGAATCAATATTTTTATTAAATTTATCTTTTTCTTAAATTTTTAATGTAGATTAAAATTATATGTAGATATCACATACACATAAATAAACACAACATTATATATACCATGGAAAACCCAATATAGGAAAAACCACCATGAGAATACTTATTAGAATCAACTGTTCTAACTCACCCTGAAAATAAATAACCTCACTAGTTATAATGTTTAAGGGCACCAACCCTAAAGAGACACCAATCCCCTAATTTAAGAGTGCCTACTCTAAGGAAGCACCCACTCCCTAATTAGGAACCAACTCAGTTTATCTGGTGGCACCTACCTATTAGATTTTACTATGGAGCTATAACTCTAGATTATAGTATAGATTCACAAAGAAATCCAATTCTCTATTCTCTGTTATAGGTCTAATCTATAACTACTCATGCTTTGCATTTCATCTCTCTTCTCTTCTACCTTACCTCTCTACTTCTATGTCCTTATCTATCTCTATTTGACACAATTTAATAATTCTACTAGATTTTGACTATATCCTAGATGACATATATATAAGTAATTAATCTAGGGTTCATATCTCATCTGTGTTTACACTAGTTTTCTAACACATCACACTTAATTCTGTTAGACTTTAGTTCCTTTCTTTAACTCTAAGTTTCCCATGTCTTAAATTCATGCTCCACCACCATGATTCCTAGTCTCATTACTATTTGTAGCATATATTGGGCTATGGTTTTGATGCACATATATTATTGCATAAATTTTATTTATTACCATAATCAAACTCATTATTTGTGTCATATTTTATGGCTTACTTGCATGTTTCTACATGTTCTTGTGCTTGACCATTAAGATGATAATATATTTAGTACTCACCATTGATCTTATGTTTGGTGAAATGATCTGATGGTCTTCATTCAAATTACTCAAATTTTAAATGTGTTCACTAGATCAAGTTTTTGACATTCTTACACACTCCTTTCAATTTTTGTACGCTTTCAAACTTTAACTTTTGAACTTTAAAATGCATATGTTGATATTTTGGATTCAATCTCATGCATGTAATTAGATCTTCATAGTTACATGAATGTTATATATGTCTATGGTTAAACATCAACCACTTGTCCTCATTTCATTGCATCTTTAGTCTTTAGAATAAATACGCTTCATCAATCTCATAAAATTAGCTCAATATTTAACTTACCTTTATGTCAATAAAAATCAATCACTTTATCCTATTGGGTCCACTTGTTCTATTGATCTTAATCTCATGATTAGCCACTCACCATTAAATCTTCCAACAAGCTTGAAATTTATCTCTAATGAGCTCTTGTGAATGTGACACTTGGCATTATCATGTGCTTTCTACACATTACTATTAGTTCCCACTATTGGGACACTTGGCATCCTCATGTTGATCATTGACTATTTGACTTTGAACCACACCATAGATTTACTATGCAAGATATGTGATTGTTGCACTTATCACTAGCACATTCACTCATAGGTTCCTTTGACATATTGACTTCATTGTGCATGATTATATCTTTAACATATGATTAAGAACTAATCCTTAGATCTTATAAAAAGATTGAAATTTACTTTGTCTAGATTTCACTAAGTATGGGAACAACCTCAATATGTCTAGAAGGATAACTTTGTACCTTCATATATTTTGCTTCGCTCATCTACTTGTTCTAAAATTTAGACCATATAAACAAGGCATGATAAGGAACAAACACATATGCTCATTTATTCTTGAATATTTCATGTGTGTGAGATATAATTCCATTAATATTCTCACTCAAATGATTATACCATAGAGCTAACTATGCTTAGAACTACTTGAAATGCTAACTTTGTTCTGCATAACTTTTGATGCAGATCATCACATGACCTATAATTTAACACATAGATCCTCTCAAATAGGGGATTCCATCCATATATTTATATGCTCTATAAACCTTCATATATGTAATATATGATATCATAAAGATACCTACTCATCTTTTTATTACAATATACAAATTTAATTAAGTGTGAGAAATAACTATCAAAATGCTTTGGAGCCTAACTTTGCTCATGTATTCTTTTATCATGCTACATCACATGACCTGAGATTCAACACATAGTAGGTAAACACAAAAATAAACAAATCCATATGATAATTCTGTCCTAACACCTCAATGTGTGAAAATGCTAACCTCATCAACATGATTACTTGGCTCTACTTAAACCCTTTAACAAATTTAGATAAGTATAAAAACTTAGTGAATTTTACCTAAGTAGCCAACTTTGCATCCCCATATCTTCAACTGAACTTCAAAACATGACTTCAAATATGGCATATAACAACTAGGGACTAATGTGATCATAACCATATGACCAACACCCCCAAACTCATTCACATTTGTCAATGGTGACATCAGCAAACTACCTATTCATATTTTCTTCTATAGACCCAAAATGTTTAGATGAAAAAAATGAAGAACTGGATGAATTCCACTCATACACATAATCACTCCAATCATCCTTCACCTCTGATAGGATTCCTTGAACATCCTTAAATCACCATACTCAGCCCTAAACATCAATGACATCTATAATGACAATAATCTCCCTTTTGACATCAATGAAAATCATATTGCCAATAGATATTTAGTTGGTAGAGGCATTGAGGGATCTTCTAAATCTTCATGGAATGCATCAATTCTTCTCAAGTTAATCCATAACTTTATCTTCATATAATGAGGTGCCAAAGTGAAACTCTAGTTTTTGAACAAATGATAACTTTTGATAACTTAAGTTGTTTTTTTGTAAAACCCTATCCTGAGATTTTTAGTTGGGACTTTTACAATTTTCAATTCGTACAACTTTGACAAAATTGGAAATGCATTTTACAATATGTGTTTTTTCAAATTTAACAACTTAAAACTTGTCAAAATGGAAAGTTTAATTTCCAAGTTTTCTTTTTACAACTTAAACAACCTATCAAAATGGAAAGTGAAAATTACACTTGGCTCTTTCTCAAAAAGAGCTTCCAAAATGATATTTGTAATTTGTAATTTGTATTTTTACAACAATGAAAATATAATATACAAGAATGATTTTGATAGAAAGAATTAATCTATATCCAACACTTATGTTGACTCTTTATCTTTGTTGGCCTGCATTTTCTCAATGTATGCATCAAAACCCTTGAAAATCTCCAAGATTATGTTTTCATCATGAGAAAAATAGTATAGGTTGGTCATCGCACAATTTTCTATTGTATCAAAGAGTTATATTTTGAATGCCCTATCTATTTGAATCTCTTTACACATATGATCCAACATGTTATGGTACTTTATGAAATGGTGGATAAATCTGAAGGTGAAAATTATATCTCATGTAGGTTTTCTTTTAATCACTTCTTTGAATTTATTCTAAACTTCCTCTACAGGGAAGACCTAATCTTGATAATATATTGGTTGACATGACAATTTATTTAACAATTATTCAATGTCATATAGCATGTTAGTAGCCTTTTCATGTGCAACTTTAGCCTTATGGGTAGTGTCTATAAGTATATTTATTATAAATTGAGCTGCTCTATCTAATTCCTACTTATCTCCATCTTTTTTCAATATCTTTTCTACAATGAGGATATCCATATCAATCGAGTCCATATCTATCAATTTTGGATAGAAAAGTTTTAACCTTTTTATCTCTTCCTCATACTTATTAATCTTATCTCTTAGGGTGACCCTTATTTCTTTTAGAGTTGTATAGTGGTCCATTACTAAATAAATAACTTTGTTACATTTTGAGATGAGCTCTTTTTCCCATTCCTTAGTGGCCCTTCCCATGCTACCAATTTCTATCATTGCATCTAGTGATGCATAATTTATGATCTAAGTGATAGGTTGTGTTGGTTGACTAGTAGGATCGATGAATTTCTTCAATTTAGTCATTAGTTGTTCCACCTTGTTCTTCATCTCATCTTTAGTGACTTTATCACTATACATTTTATTAAAGAGAGAGTTAATGTTGGTTTTAATCTCATGTTTCAACCATTCTCTCGTAGGATATCCAAGGTAAAATTTTGTAACCTGGTAATCCCTAAACACTAGATATTCTTTCTATTTTTTTGATGGTGGGATTGCAATATCTGCATACCTTTCCCCTGTTGAGTCATAATATCCTTGAAATGGTCCAGGGAGTAGTCTTGGATTTCTTGTGTACATCTAAGAAATCAAAATCCAATGTTTTTGTGGATACCATTATCTTGCATTTCTTCCCCATTATCCATGCTAACTAATTAGGGGTAGAATCTATAGCTAAAGATGTTATACTAGTGGGTATTGTGAAAAGTGTTGTATTCTATACTAATATTACCATTGATTTTTCAATAGATGTCTTTTCCACTTCTTTCCCATTTGTGGGTTGAGGATCTGCATTTGTATAATTATCTTGATCCTTGTCTTTCTCATCTATAGGGGTTGAGGTTACTATGGAAGTGGAAGAGGTAGGGACAATGGAAATGGATATGTCTAATAGGGGTGTGGGAAATGGAAGTGATATTAGTGGAGGAGTAGACATGAGGATTTGGAATTAAAGGACTTGTGGAAGTGTGGAGTCCAAAGCCTTAAATGAGTCAATTAAATTGGTACAGACACTCATGGTTGGTAAAGTGGGAAAGATGAAAGGAGATGGAGATGAAGCAATAGTTATCCTAGGGGTTAGGATGGCTAGTGAGATTATAGTTAGAATGACTGAATCCATGGTTATATGCTTCTAGGTAGTGTTCATGATTAATGGAATGGAAAGAATTGTAAATGAGATGGAGGTAATTATGGAAGGGGGGATTAAAATTATAGAGAAAGATGTTGGAATGAAAAATTGAGTATTTTATGGAGGGGAGAATTGAGTGTCAAGTTGACTTGATTTCATTATTAGACATGGATTTATTATCATAGGTAAACTAGTGGGAATAGAGGGTGGAGTCATTTTAGGTGATGGAGGAGTGGAGATAGGAAGAGGAGGTGTTGGAGATATAAGAATGATAGAAATATTTGGGGGATGTATTATAGAGATTGGATATGTAACTATAATTGAGATGGGGGTTGGAGCTAAGGTTTATAAAACTAAAGTTGTGTCCTTAGGAGAAATGATTATCGATTGATTTTCTATTGCTTCTTGACTAATTTATTGTCCCTTCTTGGCCTTTGATTTATTCTTTCGGTTATGGGAGATCAGTGGCCTATCTAGTTGGTTTGGGAGTGCTCCACCACTAGAACCCTCTATTGGTGGTGGAACCACTTTCTCCTTAGCTTATAAAAAATTAGGATGCTTATTGTTTTTTTGGTTACTTGGACCCCTTTAATCCTAATCTAGCTAAGTATTCTATTTATCACGTAGGTAGTTCTATCTATTAGAGAGAAAGACTCAAGAATAAAACACCATACTATTGGAAGGGGTTATAAATGTATTATCATGGTAGACCTTGTATATTAAGGAATCATCATCCAACAAGTCCTCAAGGATTGGTGCCAAATCAAAATCTTTGACTTGATCCAAGGTCATTCTTGAGTAGTCCTTGAGTCTTACTTCCTCTTCATCATTCCAATCTTCCAAGTAGTCTTTAAAGTAGGCAACATGGGAATATGTGGAGACTCCTAGTGTGTTAATGATGTTTCCATGAAAATCATATGATGGCATTGAATCCAAATCCCTCAAGGTCATTTGTGTCATTTTTGCATTTGTACACTTGGCTTCTGCTAAGGGAGGGCATGTGTACCTACCCATACTAATGAGTAAATGAATTGCTGATTTGTGTTTACTAGATAATAGATTATGATTTTTAACAAGTTACCTCACTAGATAGATTAATTACCATTTGTCACTCACATATCTTGAAAGGGTGTAAGGTCAATTTCTAAATCCACATACCTTGATACAAGAGTAGGAGGGGAACTAAATGAAATAGGAACCTCAATTGGTAATTGATGAAGTGGTAGCATCATAGAATCTATTCCTCTCTAGTCCCTTGTAAAACATTACTATGATATAGTATATGAATGCATCATTGACTCTCTTAAAGTGTTGCCTTCTTGTCTCAAGAGTGGGGTTGAGGTAATAGTTGAACACTTTATTTACCTCACTAGCTAGTGTGTTGAGCCCTAGGAAAGCTCTTCCTTTGGCCAATATATACTGGACATGAGGTCATGTAGAATTTCCCTATGGTTTGGATCTCCCTCAAATTTTTATGGAGGGAGTCACTAATGAGTTGTGCCTAGTGGATGTATTGTTTCTTCTCATAGATAACCCATATATATTAATACATCCAATCTTGGAAGCTATTTACATCAGGGCTACCAATGATCTTATGATGTAATATCATTATATCTCCTACCTTATCCTTTAAATTAATCCTTGCCAATGCCTTCAGAAATTTGGTGAATGCATCCCTAGGAATCTTTAGCCACTATTTTTTCATCACTCTCTAACATACCATGTTATTGCCTTGATAGAATTTTTTTGAGGATTATGGAGTTATTTGTAAGTAACTCTCAAATTATAGTATCAAGAACATGGAGTCAATGAAATATGGGTCTAGATTTAGAATCCTTTCCCATTTATCATTCAACAACTCTCTCTTATTAGCATCATAATGATTTTCTAGTGTTAGTACCAACTCAGGGCTTTGCACAGTCAAGGGAAAAGCTATTGTCTAGGGTAGTCTAGAATCATAGATGCTTTGGATCTAGTCGTTCTTGAATTCAACATTGATTTTGGTCCAAAATTCACCTAGGTCAATGTGACCTAGGTATGTGTCTATAAACTTAGTTATATTAGAGTCCAGACTGAGAGTGACACTATGTCATTTTGATTTAAAATTCATCTCTTCATTAGACATATATTATGGAGAAAATGTTGGGGAAACTAGCTATAGATTTGGTAGGATTTTTAGGTGAAAAAAGTAGGTAGAAATTTAGACAAAACTTGGAGTTATTCTTTTCCAGTGAAAAGTCCTTGGGGATTTGATGTTACAAATGTAGGATGAAATCTATGGAAAAGATTGCACGTGTAAAGCACACTTGCATTTCTTGATGAAAACTTCAGTGGGGATATGGATTATTCAAAGAAATGGAAATGTCTATGGGACTTTGGGGTTGTAACTATAGGTTGAAATCTTATGGATTTTAGAGGTGTAAATCATAGGTTGAAAGTTCACAGGGACTATGAAGGGATCTTGTAAGGAATATTCATTACTGGTTTGGGAATATCCTAGAAATATTTATTGGTTATACAAAAACCCTCAGATTTGAATGAGAATTTTGGGGAAAAAAACCCTAGGTCTTTAATACACAGAGAAAACTTAAAAAATATGGCCTCATGGAAGAGAATAGCTTTGGTCTCCATAATGAAAAACACTAAAACCCCAAAACATCTAAGCAAGAAATGAAAACCCCAATCCACAACTAGATTCAAAAGAAAATGGAAAAAAAGTGTGATTTTGCAAAAAAATATGGATTAAAATGCATAAGGGTCCAAATAATACTATACAAAGGTTAAATGGCATCATGGCATGAGGTTTGAAGTGTGGCTTGAGACTTTCTCAAACTTTACCTCTTGCATATTTTACTAAGTATGGGAACCTTTCTTATCTTCTTTATTAGCCATTTTTGAACCTTAATAACTTCTTTTGTGTTTAAATGCATGATCTCAAATTTAGACCATATGATATCCTTACATAGGAGAAATTGTCCATATAATAGATTGATCTTAGAGACCATATATGAATGAGATAGATCCCAATTAAAATTCCTTCTCAAAATATTTTTTCATAGATCCAACTATGCTTAGAATTTGTCTAGGAGACCTACTTTTCTCTTGCATAACTTTTTCCATGCTTTGGTGCATGATCTTAAATTTAGCACAAATCAACTAGGTACAAAACTAAACAAACACATATGATCACCTTATATTGACACATACACATATGAAAGATATGACATCATTAAACTTATTATTAATCTATTTCTTGCTTCATGTAAATTTGGCCAAGTATGGGAAAATACTATCAAAACACCTAGGAGCCCAACTTTGTAATTACATATCTTTTGATGCGCATAGTCGCAAGATCTAAGAATTAACACATAGAAACTAGGCACAAAAATGAACAAACCCATATGATTAGTTTGTACTAAAACCTATACTAATGTTAATTTTGACTTCATCAACATGATTAATTGATTCTACTTGAGCCCTTTTACAAATTTATCTAAGTATGGGAACATAGTGAATTTTATCTGAGTAGCCAACTTTACATATTCATATCTTCAATTAACTTTCATCACATGAATTTAGATATGGTACATAAAATATATGGACTAATTTGATCACAAACATAAGACCAACTCCCATTGACTCATTCCCATGTGGTAATGGTGATATCATCAAACTACCTACTTAGATTTTCTACCACTAGACCTAAAATGTCTAGATGACATCAATGATCAACTAGATGAAATATAATCATGAAAACAAGAAATAAAATATTATAAAACATATTAGTGGCCTATTTTACATCCTAAAATCACCATAATCATCCTTGAAAATATCTAACCATGCTAAAATATAAGATCAACCAAGCATACTAGGATAAGCATATTGCACACTTTGTCATTGTCACATAAACTATCAAGGCACTTCATCCACTCACCTAGACACTTTTATGACATCAACATGACATAATTTATAATAATAAAACACTTATAAAACCTTTAAGGGTCCCACATATCTTGATGATAATTTTATATACTTCCTAATTTTAATCGAGCTCTTCTATAATTTTACCTACAAAAACACTTTATCACCAACTACAAAGTGTCTTTTTATTCTCTTCAGATCTATACAATTTTTTTAATATATAATTGGACTTGACCAATATATTTATAATTATTCTAACTTACTCTTCCATCTCTAAGTGTATATTGGGTTTGAATAATACCATGTTCTCTAAACTATTCCAACTAATGGGTGTCCTACACTTTCTCTTATAAAGTGGTTCAAATGGTACCATCTTTAATGCTAAATGGTATGAGTTTTTATATAAAAAATAAACCAATGTAATATAATATTACCACCTATAATAATGATCTATGCAATAAATTCAAAAAATATCTTTAATCACCTGATGACTCTCTCAATCTAGCCATCAATCTCTGGGTGATAAGTTGTACTAAAATTAAGTTGCATACCCAAGGCTAAATTTAGAGTCATCCAAAACCTCAAAGTAATCTTTAGATAAGAATCTGAAATTATATTCTATAGAAAATCATGAAACCTATAAAATTCCTTTATAAATCCATTTGTAAGGGTAGGTGCATCACTTGTCAAATTGCCTGGTATGAATTTAACTACCTTGGTTAATTTGTCAACAACTACCAAGATCATATCATGCCTATTACGTGACATCAAAAATCCTTGTAAAAATTCCATAGTGATCACCTACCATTTCCATTTCATAATATCATGTGGATATAAAAATACAATCAAATGCACATGCTCAGCTTTCACTCACTAACACTCCAGACAATGTGACACAAAATCTGCTACATCTTTCTTGATTCCTTTACAGAAATATCATGGTCTGAGCTCTACCATGAGCTTGGTTATACCTAGATATCTTGAATAAGGTGCATCATGTAGTTTATTTAACACTATGATCTATATATTCTCTCAATTTATACATACATCCATACATTGTAATGCAATATACCATCATTTTCCAAATTGAATCCTTTATATCAAGGATTTTGAGCATTATATAATAATGCCTTTCTAACTTGAGGATAAAATTTATCTCTTAGAAAGAACCCAATCACCTAATAACTTAAGGTACTCTTGATAGTATCTATAGGGGATATATACATTCTACGACTAAGGGCATCATCTAGGTTATTCTCTTTACCTTTGATGTAACTGTTATCAAAATCATAGTTAGATAAAAACTCAATCCAATGCCTCTAACGAGCATTCAAATTAGGTTGGGTGAAAATATAATTGAGTCTCAAGTTATCCATCTTGAGATCAAAAGGCTTTCCCAACAAATAATGCTACCATACTTGAAAACCATGAATAATCACTACAAGATCCAAATCATGAGGGGCATAATTCACCTCATATGGCTTAATATTTCATGAGTCATAAGCCATTACTATTCCATCTTACATAAGGAATCCACCTAGTCCATCCCTTGATGAATTTGTGACTACTAAAAAATGACCATTGGGGTTTGGAACTCTCAACACTGGTGTAAATGTAAATTTTCTCTTCAACTCTTGAAAATCTATCTCACACTTTTTTGACCAAGAAAACTTGTTATTCTTCTATTTCAAATAAATAATTGGGTTAGCTATCTTGGAAAAGTTTGAAATGAACTTATTGTAATATATTGACAACCCTATGAAGCTTCTAAACTCATGCACATTCTTCGGTGTCAACCATTCCATAATGGATCTAATCTTTCATAGATATACATAAATACCATCTATAGAGATAATGTGTCCTAAATATTGCACCTATTTATAGAAAAATGCACACTTGGGTAGCTTACCAGAAAGATTATACTTTTGCAATCACTATAGAACCAATTCCAAATATTGAAGGTGTTCATCTTCATTATTTGAATAGATAAGAATGTCATCCAAAAAAACTAACATAAAGTGGTCAATCTAATCTATGAACACACTCTCATGAGATTCATGAATAATGTTAGAGCATTAGTAAGTCCAAATAGTAACATTGTAAACTCATAGTACTTGTATCAAGTTCTGAATGTTGTTTTCAAAATGTCCTCATCTTGAATCCTTAGTTGATGGTATCTTGATTGAATATAAATATTAGAAAATACTATTGATCCTCACATTTGATCAAAAATATCATCTATACTAGGTAGCATATACTTATTTTTGATGGTTGCCTTGTTCATCATTCTGTAATCAATGCATAGTTGAAGGGTACCATCCTTCTTCTTGACAAAGACAACTAGTTCACCCTATGGTGGCACACTTGGCCTAATAAACCCCTTAGCCAAAAAATTCTTACGTTGAGCCTTTAGTTCAACCAACTCTATTATTTTCATCCTATATGGTGGCTTAGACTATGGTTCCAAACTAGGTATGATGTTGATATGAAAATTAAACTCATGTCTAGGAGGAAAACCTAACAACTCTTCTAGAAACACATCATGATAATATTAAGAAATGGGTAATATTTTAGAGATGGATCCATAGGTTCCTCTATTTCATTTATCTTGACTATAAATGTCAGACACCCTTTTCCTTGATCCTTATTAAACTATATAGCTAAAATCTTCCTAAGTTTCAACTCTCTTTTCTCACCTTGAATTTATGTTTGATTCTTGAAATAATCAAGATACTCAACCTTATTCAAATAATATTCAACTTTAGATTTATGTTTTATGAGCCAATTGACTCCCTAGATCACATCATATGATCCTATAGGTACTAAATATAAATCCATAACTATTATGAATTTTGGAAACCTAATCTCTACTTCAAATAAACACTTATCTACCATGACCTATACATCATTCCTTTACTCTACTAACCATGAATTTGACATTACACCAGTATTTTATAAAACTTACTAAGCATCTTAGGAGTTATAAAAGATTGAGTGGATCCTATATCTATCAAAATAGAAACTATATGGTCAAACAAAGTACCTAATAGCTTAATACGTAGTGCTTGATACTCAACTTATCAATTGTAGACTATTGCATGAATCCACTACTAAAAACCACCCTACTAAGAATTAGGGCATTTTCCATTTGACTTGTCTTGCAGATAATCATAAACATAATGATCCTCTCTACAAATAAAACACCCTCTTAGTGGTCCTTTTTTTAAATTCTATTAGTTTCCCTTAAAAATGTCCTTGGATTCATTTCCTTCTTGTTTCCTGATCCATTGTTGAACTTAGCATTCTAATTTTTAAAATATTTCCTAGAGTCTCCACTCCTCTATTTCCAATTCTTAATCTTGAAGTTTGACTTAGAATTACCAAACCTCTTCTTAAATCTACCCTTATCTTGAAAAAGAGACTTCATATTCTACTCCTACTTGACTACCTTATTTAAGACCCAGTCCATGGTCGAAGGTCCATGAAAATCTACCTCTCCACCAATATGAGGCCTCAAACCCATAATAAACTCCCCGATCCTCAACCACTTATCTCCTTGATATTGAGGTACATACTTCATCAATTTAGTTAACTACTCCTAGTATGCATTTAATAACATATCACCTTCTTTCAAATTCTAAAATATGTAATCTTATGATCAAAATATAGATGTGGGAGCCACTGTGATCTAAATAAACCCAAAAATTGATCCCAAGTGGTGGTGGTCAAATTCAAATTCATTTCCAACCTTTTGTTGGCCCACCACATAGCTGCCTCACCAGCCAATTAGTATGCTCTCCATATTGCCTTGGTGACCTTAGAATATTTTTGAATTTCGAAATAATTATCTATCTATATCAACCATGCCTTATCTCTGTCACCTATAATAATTCCATCAAACTTAGGTGGATTTACATTCTTCATATCTAGATCCAACTCCTCGATAACTTGTAGTCTAGTATCCTATAGATTTTATTACTCAACTAGATGATTTGTAGGTTCATCTTGATGATCCTCTCCTTTATGGACATGGACCATCTAATCCAAATCTAAAATCCAATCTATAGTCTCATTCATGACTATGAGAAGTTGATCTATCTTTGTTGAATGCTCAATGGCAAATCGACTAGAATTAAATGGAGTATTGTTATCACCAGCATTCGAAGGACCCTCCCTAGAATATCTCACTTTCACAATCCTTATTTATATCAAAATAAAGTTATGAAAATGTCAGTGGACTCATTAGGTCCTAGTGTTTGAGTTGTATCTCTAATACCACATGTAACATCCCTACTAGGATCTAACTATAAAAATGCAATTTTTTAAAAATAAACACATATGTAAAAGTAGACTACATCCCAAAAGTCTATTAAATATAATAAAAGTATTCATGTTTAATCATGATAAATAATTTGTATTACAACATAAATTATGGACCTCTAATATCATGAGAGTATGACAACTAAATATAAAAAGTAGTTATAACATTTTAAACTCAACTCATCTAAATACATAAAAACCACTATCAATGTGCATCATGTATAGTTATAATCCATCATGACAATTTTACAATAATAAGTAAAATATAATACAATATACAAATAAGATACTTGGCCACCCCATAGTATATTTCCCAAACTTCAAGTATTTGTGACAACCTCAAGTGTCATTTTGATATGTAGTACTACTTTGGGGAGGAAGACCATCATCCAAACACTTTTCCACTCCAACCACAGACCAACGATTCCCCACACTATGCCATCAGGGAAAGGCCCTCCATTCATGGATGGGTAGATAGTGATAGTACATGAATCCATATAGACTAGGAAGTACTCATGTGATGTATGATTTCTAACTAAGCATGCAGTGTATCATAGAAACATAATATATTGCAAGATATCACACATACATGTAAATGGTACTCATGAAATGATAATATATCACTAAACATACTTTGGTCAAAGTTTTACAAATAGTAACATAAAATTGATCTATAGATCTATAAACTCATGCACACCACTTGATTGGATTGCCTTCATCTAAAATTGCAATGTCAGTAAGCCAATGAAGTCTGTCTCACTCTTTACTTTGTATTAGCAATGTAGATTGGTCAAATATAATTTAGCCACAAAATTCAAAAACTGACATCCTACTGGTAAATGCATCACTGGACATGCTAAACATGAGAGTAATAATAACATACATTTAAATCTATCAAACACATACATGAATCTTTCATTATATTCTATCTCATACTAGAAATAATTATACAAATATACCATTTGGGTAAACATACAATTAGTTGTAGTATTAAAGAAATATTATTTGTTTCCAATTAACTACACAATATGGCAACCCATATTACTATATTCCAGTGTTTAACCATAACTACTAAATATATAAATCAACTAATAAAGTAGTTAATAATACATAGAAACACACATTTCATACAATAGCTAGAAAAATTAGAACTTTATTTTTCCCAAAAACACAATATGTCCAGTTTATCAATTGGTTTATTTTTGGGGTTTTTAAGCAATCATTTGTTAAACTATTTTATTAAATTCTTATATTTTTTGATTAATATTTATCTTTAAAATATTAACTAAAGAAGACTACCCTAGTTTTCTAATTATGCTAATATGCAACTCAATGACAAATTTTACATGACAATTTTTCATGTTTTAAGGAGTCTAAAGGTTCCACATTTTTAATCCACAATAAAAGGTAGATATGGTTTACCCATTTAAACTCTATATACATATTTTTATGGTTTTTTATATAGTAATGGCTAAGAACCCCGTCTTGTATCACTACTCTCACTCTATAGTTACCAATTCAAGTTTTATGCCCACCAATAATATAACTCTATTATTGTAATTATAGGATAAATATATCACAAGATTAGAAAGTTGAAAATAAAATCCTGATTTAATTTTTTACATATATCAATTTTATGAACCATCTCAAGTTCCACTATAAAAGGTGAACAATTAAAAATATCCTTTAAAAATGTTTCTATTGGCATTGATCGATGCCCATATAGAAGTTATGTTATCTATGTTCAAGTTTTGTACCTCTAGACTTAAATAGAAGTATTGTACTATGGAAAATATAATTTTTTTATCCAGTTAATAGTTAGCTAACACTTTAGTTACCATTTTAGGTGAATAACCATCTATCTCCAACCTCAACCATTGTTTTTTTACTAAATTTCCAACACCACAAAATTATTATTTACTTGTTTTATATTTATACTTAACACCACTATATTGATTAAAACCATATGATACTGATTCTAGACATAATAAAATTTTGTTTTAAAGTATACAATCACTCCCAAAATTAGGCGATGCCTAGATAAAAGTTTCTAATTAAAAACAACCAATCCCATTGCCCAAATGAGAGTAGATCGATGCCCATACTAGTTACTAATATTGTTTGCATATTAATATGATTTTAATCACTATCAAATTATGATGCCTAAGTTTAAAGACCAAATTAAAATGCCCCAAATTAATTTTTATAGGTTAAACAAATTTGTATAACACTGGGTATTGATGAGATTGCTAAAAATTTACACAAACATTTTGAAACATACCGGTTGATGCCTCTTTTAATAGCTTTTAAATTGTGTGAAGAACTATATTAATGTGTGGTTTGATGCCCTGTCAACCACTTCTAGTAATTTTATGTTTTTGTTGACTAAAGTTTACTGTAGCAGACTAAATAAGACTCAAATTTATATATTCTCTTAGGTATTTAAATCATATTCTAAAATTCCAAGTAAAAGACCCAAATAAATGTGCCACTATGTTAAAATCTGCTAGAAAAGTATCAAATATTAGCCATAATTATAATGCCCCACCCAAATATGTATTTTTTATGGTTTATAAAAATTGTCTAGTGCCTATCCTTTGCAAATAAATGTTGGGATTATATAATATGCTTTACTAGTTTAATTATCTATATTCTTTATGGGTGACACCTTTCTAATTTAAATCTGGTTATATTTTATATATACATGATAGATGATAAAATCAAAACCTGTAGTTTTATAAATTTAGATCTAAGGAAATACTACTTTACCTCCTATATGGTGGCACAAGCTATCTAAATCAGATTTAATGTTATTATACACCATTTAATAAATATTATTCCACTCACATCAACAAAATATTGAATTTTAAGACCCCACCTACTATTAAAATCCACCTATTATTTCTTTGTGCTTCTTCTTCTTCTCCACATTGCATCCTTTCTTCTTTCCTCTCTAATGCATAGGCTATACAAATTATCTTTCATTATTTATCTTAAATAGAAAATAGATGCTAAATTCTTTTCCAAATTTTTGTTTTTGTTTTATCTTTTTTATTTTGCTAATTTTAAGATCTTTAATTCTTTTCTTGCTTTTTTTTTATATTTTTTAATTTCTTTTTCTTTTTCTAATTTCAATGTTTTTCTCTTGTTCTCTATTTTCTTTAAATAATTTCTTTTTTATGTTTTAAATATGAAATTATAATTTCATTTTAAACCAATTTAATATTTAATTACACTTTGGTAATTCTAATGGTAAAATCATAAATAATAACCCATATTAAATTTTACCTATATTAATTTTATTGTTACGCATATTAATGACACATTAATCTAAACACACAAGGGAATTCATTCCTATAATTTACCTACTCAAGCAATCATAGAAACTAACAATTTAAACAAACACCAAAACAATCATTTTAAATGCATTTTCTACCATGACTAATTATTGTGGTATGTGTAGGGTTTATCTAGATCTTTGTAGACCTTCAACATCTCCGTATACATCACCCTCTCCAATGATGCTCTCTCTCTAGCATATTCTAGGGATGAATTATCCTACATCCACCTCACAAAATACAAGTAATTAGATCATATCTCATGATAAACATAAAGCAATAATATAACTTGAATAACACATTAATATGCTTGGAATGTAATCCATACACATCAACCAATGCATTTAAATAAATCATGTATCATTATCTAACTAAGTAACATTATATTATCTTGAAATATCATAAATTTCAAGCTTAATAAAAAATATAACCAATATCATGTGTATCTACTATAACCATCTATAAATAGTCAAACAATTAGCTTAGCAAGGAATCAAGATGTAACAGATTGCATCATTCTCATGAATGTAATATATCCCTATTCTAGTCTCATACAAAGTCATAAGGATGAAATTGTAAATATGATCCCCATTCATCAAAATGAGTGTCTATAATCTCTTCTATGGGTGTTGTAACTTCATGATCAGTCTCCTCTTCCTGGTCTTGTAATATACAATTCATGTCTATAGGGATGGGAGTGTATGGCTCAATATGGTATTTATCTATTAGATCATCTTTTATTATTACTCCTATTATATATCTCATTATAAGAAACATGTGAAACCAATTTTCATATATATATCTTCCCATTTTCGTAGTAAAGTCTCATGAAAGCAAATGACAAAATAAGGGGAAAGATCAATAACTGAGATCTCTTAGGAAATTGACAAACTTGGACATGCAAGGATAGTGAGGTTTAGATATTTTATTGTCCCTACTATTTGAATATTAGTCCCATCCAATTTCACCTCACCTTTTAAATAGGCATATACTTAATTCCAAGAGCATCGGTTATCCTTTTAGGCATGATAGAACCTCTAGCCCCTAAATCTACCATGCAATTATGAATGAGATGCTTCCCTATTATGAGTGAAAGATAGAAAGGGTGAGGCTTAACTTTTTTTCTTGATTTGATGTCATTTTATGGATAACACAGATTAAATGCAACATTAAATCCCTTTTCTAGAACCTTGTTCATTATCTGGAAGTTTTTCAAGGCTTCCTCTAGCAAATCTCTTTGTGATAGAATGTATAATGATTTCCATATAGTGACATTAAAATTGGTACTCTTCATATATTACACAATATTGAAAGGAATGTTACCAACCTTCACTAGTGTCTTTAAGGGAGCTATGTTTTCTTTTATGAGATTCAAAGTTAACACTTTTTCTTTAGATTGGCATGTGAGCACAAAGGATGGCCTTTGTATTGTGTTGCTCTTTACATGTTCTTATACAAATATGGAATTTTTATCTTTATCCACCCTAGGGGGTTGATCACTTTCTATTGATCTTTTATTTGAACATGTATTGGCTATCATTAGACCTCCACCATTAAAAAATACCTCCTCCTAATTTACACCACAAAAGTCCTTCTCTTGGTAGTTTAAAAGAGTAGCCCGACCTTGACTAGGTTCTTGTGTATCTATTTATTGGAGTGGCTTCTTCTTGATGTAATTTTGTGTTTCATATGCCTTGCACCATCAAATCTTGATTGATGACACCATTAAGACAAGTATTCTAATTATGTGGCTAAGCATAAGGATGACACCATTTATACTCCTAAACTAGGTTGTTCTAAATAGGTACAATAGCTTTGGAAGTACCAAGTGTAGGTAGAACATATATGTTTGGAGGTTTTTATTAAATATTTTAACCTTATAGATATGAATTGCCTTGGTATGGATGCCTATTGGGGTAGTCTATTTGGTTAACTTACTGATAAGGCTTGTAGTTATGAGATTGTTGCCTCTTCATTACTACTAATTTATTTCCAAAACTTTTAAGAAATGAATTTATTTCTCTAAATTTTCACTAATTGCATTTAAATGAGTAAGAAACTAAGGTTAAGAGGTTATGGGTTTGATGTTACTCAGATTTAGTGTGCACCGTATCCAAGCTTTGTGGGAGCTCCTCTTTGGCTATGGAGGAAACACCTGTAGTAAGAAAGAAACTTAAACAAGAAAATGTTAGAAGAGGATATGGTGGACTGCCAAGCTACGTGCTCGGTCTCAGAAGCGTGAAGCTCCTTGAGGGATGACAGTCCACTATTTAAAGGTAAAAGTGTTGTAAAGAAAGAAATGATGAATGAATTAAAGAAATATAAAAGTAGAATGTTGTGTACCTATTATCTATAGTTTGTGTGTCTCAGAATGTTATAGAAAGTTGGCTGAAGATTTTGTTTGGTCTATGGGTTGTTTAGATAGGTTTTTTGGTTTGTTAGTTCAGAACACAATCGCCAATGTCGATATATCTATCGAAGTCAGTCATGTAAATTGTGCTGATGTCAGTTGTGTTGCTGATGTCAGTCAGGGTTGTTGGCCTTGGATGGCTTTTAGAATATTTTCGTGATGGATATAAGAGTTTCTGGAAGTTTGGAGGTTGGTGCAGGGTTGCGAAAAGGTGAATGAGGTCTAAGGAAGGGTAAAGGTAAAGGATAGGTGTGAAAAGAGGGCGAGAATAAGGGGAAGGCCTTTCAGCCCCTCCATGGAAGAAGTCAGGCCTCTCAATAGTATTTAGAAATATTAATGAAAACTAATTAACAATATATTCTAAATGTTTGAAATGGAGACCAGAGTACTTAGCTTTATAGGGTGAAGACCCAGAGGTGTTAGAATGGTGATTCATATTGTGGCTGATATGACCGGTGTTGTGAGCCAATGAAGCGAACACGAATTGCTTCAATTCAGTAACTCAAGGTCCTCGTATAATCTTTCAATCTAGTCTCTGGAATGATTTGTGTAGAGCTTCGATAGCTAGGAGAATGATAGTCAAATTCTTGCGCTTGAAATCTCAAAATGTGTGTGTGAATGTGTGAGAAGGTGGGGCTAGCTTAATGTTTAGAACTTGGCTTATGTAACTGACATCGATGATTCTGTCGGTGTCGGCTATAGATTAACTGACATCGGTGGAGGGAGAATAGGTAAAAGGGCTATTTTTAGCTCTTTGCCTATTTCTCCATCCGCTAAGTGCCTTTTCCATTAGAGAATGATCAAAACAAGGGCTTATGAGGCACGGGAGTTTCTTAGGGAATTAAGATGGAGTGAGAATAAGTCATGGGTAGTTAGGATTTGGAGGACTTAGTCTCGGGCTGACTCATAGGCTAAGAAATGGTCTTAAGGTGAGGTGTTTAGGTGAGGTGTCCAAGGTGAGGTAATTAATTTAAAATAAGTAGTTTTTAAATTAATAAGGTGTGCAAGTGTGGGTTAGGAGTGTTAACATTTAGAAAGGGACCAAGGGGGGTTGACACACTATTGGTGTCTACATTTGCCCCTTTTTGTCTTGTAATTTGTTCTAATGAACTGCAAGACAAAAATAGATGTAGGTTGCCCCGAGTATGGGATGAGGTATTCCCCCTCAAAGTAGGAATTGAGAGAAGGTAATCTGAAATTGGGTGCCTATTTGATAGGCAGTGGATGGGTAGGATGAAGTTGGAGTGTGAACGCTACAATAGTTGAGGTTGTGTGTATACCACTTCACTTGATAGGCAGGTCAAATTGTCATAGTCAAGGTCGAGGAAGACTAACATTGAAGTAACCAATCCCCAACTTATTAGTGATAGTTGATTAGGTTAGATCGATCAAAGTTGTAGCTCCAATGGTTGAGGAGGACTAAAATCAAAGTAATCAATCCCTAGCTTATTAGTGGTAGTTGATTGGATCAGATCAATCAAAGTTGTAGCTCTAATGGTCATCATGTTCCAAGTATCTGGGCTAGGAAGTGCTCTTGGAAAACATGAAAATGTCATAGATATTATGGATCAACTTGGTCATGATTTGACAATAGGTGTGAGAGGTGCATACAGTTTTCTAACTATTCATGAGGTAGCATACGCAATCAAAACAACCAAGGCAAAGTTGTCTCGAAAGTGGTCGTGGTCTGAGGAGATAGTCGTGATCTCTAAGGTCATTTTTCAAGTTGGGCTGAGATATAAGTGATCTCAAGTGTTTGTTTGTTATAGTTAGGGAGATGTATGTGATCTCCAATGCCCCATGAGAAGTCTAAGGTGACTTCTATAGTGTCAGGGCTGGTTATTTGGTCATGATTTTGGGTAGTTTTAGAGAAGACCTATGTTTGTAGGTTGTCGATGTCAGTTAGGCAACCAATGTCAGTAATATAAAAAGGTTGATTGGTAGCCCACCAAAAGTCATTTATGACTTTTGAAGTGTTGAAAAAGAGAGATCTGAGTTTTTGAGTGATATAGACCTCTGATTTGTCTGTGTCAATAGTGTTAGGTGTTAGGGTGTGAGTGGTGAGGAGTGTTGGTGAGTGTTGGTGTGTTGGTGAGTGTTTGGGAGTGTTGTGGGCCACCGGTGATTAGAGTGAGAAGATGAGATAGATAGAGATGGTAGATGCCAGATGAGGCCATGTAGGAGGAGCACCACCACCAACACCCATTATACCACCTCAGTGGTGATAATGAGATGAGGTAGGGTGTGTTATTGGAATTTGTGATTATTTTTAAATTTGAAGTTATTTTTGTAATTTTTTGAGTTTTTAGGAATAGATCAGGGGGAGGGTTATTAAAGGGGTTGATAGGTTAGGTAGGGTACATTAGGTAGTTTTAGGAGATTTTAGGGGGGTGAAATGGGGAAGCCCTAAATTTTAGGGCTCACCCCGTTCGGCCCTAGGGCTGAACCAGTCACCGACGTCGGTGGTTCTATCGACGTCAGCTAATAAGGTGACTGATGTCGATCAGTTAGGTGCTAATGTCAGTTATTTTAGAGCCATAGTCGGCACCATAACTGATGGCAATTGCCTATTAAAGGATGTTTAGGCCTTGGAAAGGTTAAAAATGATAATTTAGAGGGCCAAAGTCATGTCGATGCACTCTCAGGTGTGGTGATGGGCATATCAGTTTGTTTGAGAAGAAAGTGTAAGTTGCTTATGGTGGTTACGTGGTGATTTAGCTGAGCTAACCCTAAAAGACCCCATGTCAATTGAGTGCTACCTACATAGCCCATGTAGGAGGCCTCAGACCAATGTAGTTCTCCTAGAAAGGGAAAGTGGAGGGTAGGCTATAGATTAGGTTTGACTAGGTTAGGTCATGGTTAAAGGTTAGATGGTTAAAAAGACTAAAAATGAGGTAGTTTAAGATAGGAAATGATCCTAGGGTTTAGGGTAAGTAGTGAGCCTTGAGTTTAGATAGCTGGTCCATTAGGTAGATGAATGAATTAATGGCCGATCTAACCTCATAAGACCCCATGTCAACTAAGTGCTACTTAAATAGCCTTTGTTTTAAGGGCCTCAGGCTAATGTAGTTCTCCTAGAAAGGGAAAAAGAGTCAAAGAGGTTATTAGTTGTTTTCAAAATGTTTGCTAACATTGTTGTGTATGTGTTGGTTGGATGCAGGCTAGGCAAACATTAACATTACAAGATCATCTTCCTACATTGCTGATGTGAATGTGTCAAGACATCACAGGGGAGGAGTGGGCACATATGGCTATTGTAGGGCTCAGTGGTTTGTAGTGATATTGCCGAGTTGTCAGAGATGTCAATTTGATGGTGGCATTGATCGAGTAGTGGGATCATACCACCAACACCTTTCACCTGCAAACCAGAGAGTTGACTGTGACAGTGGAGGACATGTATCTAATTTTGTGGTTGCAATACACATGACATTTTTATATGCATGCTCAAGAGAGGAGCATGACATTCATATGGTTACATTATTTGGGGAGCACATTGTTGAGGTGACCTACCATTCAATGAGTTTTGCATATGAGATGATTTATGCTGCTAATGAGGATGAGCATCGACTAGCCATCCTGATGATGATCAACATCACTGTTTATGCCCTTCTTGATGTAGAGGGAGGGAGATTCCCAATCTCAATGACTGGGGTTTTGGTAGACATGTTAGGGGAGCAGACAGTTCTTGCGTGGGCTCTAGTATTTTTAGCTTAGCTATAAAAGGAGCTATGGGGGATCAACTTGCGGTAGCGATACAACTTATGTGTGGGCCACCTTCTATACTATTGGGCTTATGAGCATATCATGATTACATGACCTCTTGGCCTCCTAGTAGTGATTCAGGCTGGCTTCAGAGTTGGTTTCAGGTGATGGTGAGAGGTCATGGCATAAACACATGTGGATGTCATCATCTAGGATATTGATTATTATAGGGGGTATTAGATGCCCTGATCCCAATAGATATCATTTAGAGGTTGTATTTGTTATATCTAGAATTTAGAGATCAGGTAGAGAAGCTAGTGGGGGTCTAGAGCCTGTGATGGGTGAAGGGCAGGTGAGTTGGTGAGCTTGAGAGAGTTCTTGATGAGAGAGTGTGGTGCTAGTATGGGTTTTTATAGGATGTGCCACCTACTTTCCCATAGTATAGATGGGATGATATTGAGGTGCCCCTCCCACTGCTAGAGGAGATAGAGCAACTAGATTTTAAGGAGATACCTACAAGTCTAGGTGTGGTAGATTCAGGGTGTACTATGGCCTACTTGGCTTGGTGCGTAGGTCATTATGATGGGATTCAGAGGGGACCACCTCCTGATCTACAGGTGGTCAGTAGAGAGAGGGATGCTACCATTCAGGAGAGAGATGCAGCATGAACATAGGTGGTAGTTTTGACAACATAGGTGGTTGCCCTGACAAGGTAGGTTACTACATTATAGGGGTAGTTGGCTACAACCTAGGCATAGGTACTGGTAGGGTAGGGTTTTATAGGGCAGGGCCCTATTCAGCCACCACCACAACAACCAGTACAATAGCCAGTTCAGCCATAGCCACAGAGTTCTTTACAGGGCATGGCATCGAGATCGATGGGTCCATCGAAGACTGTACCTATATCTAGGTACAATACTATGTTGGATGAGATCGCATATTATGAGGGTGCCATCAAGGAATTTATATAGATCCAATGGTATTCTGAGATGCTAGCTCAGCAGAGATCTATGTCGTGTGCCACTGCCTCTGGTTCTCAGAGGCAATGATGATCAAAGGGTGGAGATGATTCGGTATCTTCGTGACCATGACCACCACCACAACCTTGAGGTGTTTGTAGTTAGTTGAGGTGTATATATATACTAGCCTGCATGCCGTTGACATGAGATGTACATACATTTTGAGAGAGGCATAGATATATGTTGTATTGTTTTAGATATTTTTGATGTATACCTTCATTTGACAGTTATATATATATATATATATATATATATATATATATTGACATGTTATGGATGTGACTTTGTGTTAGTTGTTTTAGTTATGTTAGTGTTTTTAGCATTTCCCATATGTTTGATGGTACATACTTGAAATGATGAGTGTATGATGATGCTATAGCCTTTTCCATATTGTGTGATGGTGTATGTTGTAACATAGGTTATGTGGTTTTTCATCTTTAGCAATTTTCCATATTGATGATGGTGTATGCTAAAAATTAAATGAGTTTATATATGCTTCAGTAGGTTTCCATATTGGTATATGCTTGACATACATTGTGTTTGGTTGATAGTTTCCATGTGTATTGTTTTCCATAGAAACTAATGTGAATGGGCTATGATAATTTATATAACACAAATTGGTATTTGCATTAAATAAATCATGATGTTATGTTAGTGGTTAGAAAATGTTTTGGTTGTATTTTATCAGAAGCATGTAATGTTATTTATGATAAAATTGAGTTGAATGTTAGGTTCATAATTTTATAGTGAAAATTATGAGATGACAATATGTGAGCATATAATTTTTAAGACATTGCATCCTAAAAGATAAAATGGCATGTGATGAAGGTGTGTAAGAAGTGAAAGGCACGTTGATCTTTCATTAAAAAGGACCATAATGATAGTATAGATAGGATTTTTGTAAACAAAAGCCCCATTCATGCAGTATGTCATTGACCATTGGTTTTTGTTAGAGAAGTATCATAATCACTTGACGTTAAGTGAGCTCAAAATCTCTTGGGTATTTTGGGGTAATATGTGTGATTATGTGAGATGTGAGGATAGCTTAACCCTTTTTAGTAGGGATAACTTTGCCCCTTTTATAGGTGACCCTGAGAACGACTATAGGCAATTCCATGACTTAATAGTTTGTTAATTAGTTTTTTTTTGGGTAGACTAATCAATGCGGGAAGTCTAATTGGGGATGTTGTTTTGTTATGTGGTCATGTGAAGCTGATCGATGCAGGAAGCTTCTAAAAGGGTGTTGTTCTTGTAGCAAAATTTGGGCATACCCATCCTTCGAGGGAGTGGTCTATATTTTTCTTTGTATGTTTTGATTTCTTTGCATAGCTGTCTTTCAAGGGAGCAGTCTAAAAATTATAGCAATAATGCAGCTGTCCTTCGAGAGAGCAGTCTAAATTTATAGTTTATGACCTTTTAATATTTTGTTAGGCATCCCAGTTTTATGTTTTTCTATTAACTGAACTTTTAGTCATGGACTAGACTATATAGGTTTAGGGGTTTCCCTTTTATTAGGACAAAGCATTAATGCTTAAAAAAAAAAGGGTTAACTAATTGTTTGTAAGGAAAAAGGGTTGAAAGGAATAGGAATGAGGATGACGGGGGTTTGTTCCAAGGGACGAGCTCAAATTAATCATAAAGTGAATGATTACTTGGTTAACAATAGAATGGTCACAGCTGTAAGGCATTAAGGGGCTTAGGTTCTGGCCGGCCTTCGAGAGAAGACAAAAGATAAGTGCCTGATTCATACTTGTGCATTATTGTATAAGGTCCAAGCCAATTAGGAAAAAACTGGCCTCATTGGCTTCTTTCCATATTGGTCACATGTTGGTTTTCTTTAAGGATGAGATCTCTGATTTTAAAATCTTGCTCTTTCAGATTTTTGTTGTAGGCACGTTTGATGCGATCTTGGTAGATATGAAGATGATTAAGAGTGGCAAGATGATGTTCATTGAGTAACTTGAGTTGTGTTAATTGATCTTGATGAAAGTCATCGTTAGAGAGTATGTCATGTAAGGAGATGCAAAGAGAAGGTATTTGTACTTCAAGAAGCAAGACAGCCTTAGTTCCATACACTAAGGAGAAAGGTGTAGCACCTGTAGGGGTTCAGATGCTAGTGCGGTAGGCCCACAAAGTAAAGGGAATGTGAGTGTGCCAATCCCTTCCAGTGTCATTAACCACCTTCATTAGGATTTTAGTTAGGATTTTGTTAGAAGCCTGTCCTTGTCCATTTGCTTGTGGATAATAAGGCGAGGAGAAGCTGAGTTTGATGCCAAAAGCATCGCAAAGCTTCTGGATGGTTTTGTTTTTGAAATATTTGCCGTTATTGGTGATTATCTTGTGAGGTACACTGAAACGATAGATGATGTGGTGGTTAATGAAGTTAATGATTTTGTCAGCTTTAGTGGAGATGAGGGGAACAACTTCCACCCATTTAGTGAAATATTCAGTCACTGTGATAATAGACTGGTGTCAGAGAGACGAATGAGGGTTAATCTCACCAATTAGATCTAAGCCCCATTGTGAAAAGGGCCAAAAATCCTTAGCAACTTGTAAAGCGTGGCTAGGGATGTGAAGTAGGTTAGCATGTTGCTGGCATTTAATACAATGTCGAACATAGTCACTGCAGTCTTGGTGAAGAGTGGGCCAATAATAGCCCAGGCAGAGGATGCGCTTTGCAACCGATCTACCACTAAAATGTCCTCCATAAATCCCATCATGGACTTGTTTGATGGCATGAGATGTCTCAGTGGTGGTTAGGCATCGAAGAAGGAGTCCATTAAAACCTCATTTGTAGAGAAGACCCCATAGCATGGTGTATCAAGTAGTACTCTTGATAAAAGCCTATCATCCATTGCTAGAGAGGTCAGGAGAAATGATAGAATAAGTCAAGTAGTTAACAAGTTGTTTATACCAAACATCATGTGGACTAAAGTCAATATTTCCAACAAAGTTGATGTCAGTTGAGATATATGAGGGCAATGCCAAACGGTGTACCATGACATAGATTCTCGAAGAAGCAGATGAGGATGGGATGTGTGATGTGAGAGAGGCCATTGTGTCGGCAAACTTATTTGTGGAGTGAGGAATAGTTTGCAAGAGATAATGGTCGAAAGATCCTAACAATGTGTCAACACGGTTTTTATATCATTGAAAAACTTCATTTTTACAAAGATATGAACCGTTAATCTAATTAACGACTAGTTGTGAGTCACCAAAGATATTGATTGTCTTAATGCCCAAGAAAAGGGTAGTTTAAAGCCCCAACATTAAGGCTTCATACTCAGCCATGTTATTGGTGCATTCGAAGTCAAGTTTGAAGGATAGAGGCATGGGCTCACCCTCGTGAGGGATGAGGATGACCCCCACACCCCCACCGAGTTGACAATTAGATCCATCAAAGAACATTATCATTTGATAAGGGATGTCATCGGTGGATAAAATGGTGATAGACTCATCAAGAAATTCATAGTTAGAGGGTTGGTTATTAGGTAAAGGGGCGTCTACTAGTTGGTCAGTGATTGTTTGCCCCTTTATAGAATTTTGTTGAATGAATTCCAAATTGAACTCAGCGAGAAGTATGAGCCAATGAGCCATATGTTGGTTTTGGTATGGCATGGAATGTATGTATTTGAGAGGGTCAGTGTGGGTGATAGCGTAAGTCTTGTGGTTGAGGAGATAGTGGCAGAGTTTGGAGGTGGCAAAGACTAATGCCAAGCAAAGTTTTTTGGTATGAGTATACCAATTTTCATAGTCAATGAGATTTTGGCTTATATAATAAACCGCCTGATCATGATGTTGTTCATCTCGATGCGTGATCATGGCACCTAAGGAATTATTTGTTGCCAAAATGTAAAGATAAAAGGGTTGGTCATCTTTAGGTGGAATAAGGACTGGTGAAGAGATAAGATATCATTTAAGAGCCTCAAAAGCCTCTTGGAAATCCTTATTTCAATTAAAGGAGACGCCCTTCTTGAGGAGATGATTGAAGGGTTAACATCAATTAGATAGTTGTGAGATGAAGTGACGAATAGATTGAAGCTTCCTTTGCAGGTTGTAAAGTTGTTTTAGGTTAGTTGGTGGGGGCATCTCGAGTATGGCTCGAATCTTAGCTAGATCTACCTCAATGCCATGGAGAGAAACAATAAAACCCAAAAGCTTCCCTGAGAGAACCCCAAAGACGCATTTCTTGGGGTTGGGTTGAACGTTATATTATAGTAGGTGAGTGAATATTGTTTTGAGAATGGTTAGGTGGTCACGGTGAAGTTTGGATTTCCCCAGCAGGTCATCCACATAGTCTTCCATGATTTTGTGGAGGAGATCATGAAAGATATAAGTCATGGTGCATTGGTATGTAGCACCTACATTTTTGAGGCCAAAAGGCATGACCCTATAGAAAAATGTCCCCCATGGGGTGATGAAGGTGGTCTTATGTTGATCTTCTGAGGCAATCAAGATTTGGTTATATCCTGAAAACCTGTCCATGAGGGATAGCATCTCATGACCAGCCGTAAGATCAACAAGTTGGTTGATGTTTGGCAAAGAAAAGTCATCCTTTGGGAAAGCTAGGTTGAGGTCGCGATAGTCAGTACAAATTTGAATTCCACCTGTTGCTTTTTTGATAGGGACAATGTTTGACACCCATTGTGTATAATCAATGGGTTGGATAAATGAGATGGAGAGAAGACGTTGAAGCTCTTCTTTGACAAAGAGTGTGATGTGAGGATGCATCTTATGAATATTTTGCCTGATAGGCTTAGCTTCATAGTTCATGATGATGTTGTGGATGATAATGTTGGGGTTAATACCAGGCATATCGCTATAGGACCAAGCAAAGGATTTGTTATGATCTATAAGGAATGTGGTATAGTCGATTTGTTCCTGGGCATCTAAAGATTGACCAATCTTTAAAATGTGAGGAATATTAGAATATGGGAGATTAATGTCAATAGTTGATTCATTTAACATAACCTATGTTTTTGAAGGATGTGATCATTGTATGAAGGAGTCGTCCACACCCATGTAGGTGAGTATGGCATAATCATCCAGGCATTGGATAGTGTTGATGCTAGAAGATTCACCGTCTATCATGTCTAGATAAATGAGAGGAAGAGACCTTGATGCCTCACCTAGTTGATAGGTCAGGGGTTCCAAGTGAATGGCATTTATGAAAAAAAAAACTAGGAGGGATGGAAACCACCGACTTCGTAGGTGAGGATGGGGGAATAGGCAAGGTTGGAGGAGAATGCTCTATGACAGTTTCATGGTGAGGGATCTTAGAGGGTGTTGTAGGTTCTTCGAAACCCATGCCATGTCATTTCTTGGCATTTTTGATTGCCTCATCATTTGGAGGCTCAATGGGCTTGTGGGGACCTTGTTCATAATGCCCAAAGTCAAAACATTTCTATACACACCTATGAAGATAGGTGTGAGCAAAGCTAGGGTTTTTGAGGAAGGAGAAATCAAAAGTAAATAGTCAGGGTGATGAGAGAGTATTTCCAATAGTAGGAGCCCGATCTAACCCTCTATAGGTGAGATTAATTTGGAGATCAGAAGGACCATATGGGATGACCATTCCAATGTGATGGTCAAAGTTAGGGTGGTGATGAAGTTTTCCATATTCCTACATAGTTTAGAACATGTCAAGGGTAAGCAAACAATACTCCCCAAGTGAAAGGTGTTGGAAGGTATCTTCCATAGGACCTTTCATGGTCACTTGAGGAGTAGGCGTAGGTGTGATTGGTGTCTGCAAACTTGTTGAGGCTTGTGTAGGTAGAAGTGATGTTTGGGTAGATGTTTTCAAAGGGATGAGAACATTCATAGGTCAGTAGGTCATGTTGCATGTTTTAAAGAGGGAAGGGTCAGCAGGAATGGCATGAATCTACCCCTCGTATTCAAACTTGACACAACGATGCAACGTGGAAGGGACACAGGTCATGGAATGTATCCAACGTCATCCCAATAGCATGTTATATTAGAACTCCCCCTCAATGATATAGAAGAGTTCTGGAATGGTACATGGGCCAACACAAACATGCAAGACCATAGTGCCAATGGTAGTGGTGGTGGTATTGTTGAAAGAATGAAGAATTGCGTCAGTTTTTGACATACAGTTCTTCAAAAGGGCTAGTTGATCATATGCATGGGTAGAAATGATGTTGATGCTAGCACCTCCATCAATCATAACCCACTTAATGTGAGTTTGATCAACGTAAGCTATGATAAAGAGGTTGGGATCTTGATCTTCTAAGTTATAGGCAGGAATCTCAGAATCACTGAAAGTGATGGAGGCAATGGTGGGTAATGATTTGACTAAAGCAGCCAGTGGTTGGGGGTCTTTAGGTTGGACCTCCACTACCTGTAAAGCTTTGATCAAGGCTTGATGATGTTGTGGAGAGCTTTGTATTAGGTCATACAAAGACATCTTCACAGGGGTTTGGTGAATTTATTTCACCACGGAGTCGCGAATTGCCCCCAAAGATGTTGGTTGAGATGTGCCCAAGATAGAAATCTTGGGCTTTGGTGGTAGAGAGGGCTTGGAAAATGGATATGTCCAAGGGGTAGAAACCTGCTCTTTTCCTTTATCCTTTAGGGTTTTGGACTTTTTGGCCACATTAATAGTGTTGATTTCAAATAAAGGGGGAAAAGGTGGTAGAGGGACCATAATCTCACGTTGGGATCCTGATTCAAGTGAGGAGGTTTGGGAGGCATGGGATGGTGTCGGTACTTTGTCAAAAGGGTGGTCAAGAGAATCCTCAATGAGAAGGGTGTCCTTTTCCAAGTTTTGGTGAATGACAACCTTAAGAGTGTAGCAACTCTCAGTATCATGCCCAGGTGTGCAATGATACGCACAAATTTTAGTGTCGTCGAACCAGGATGTTTTTGATCTGAGAGGTTGGTATGGCTTAATGGGTAGAAGAACAATGCTGGAAGACTACAACAATTAGTATAATAGAAAAGCATAGGAACCCACTAATGGTTCTGGGCTCATTGTTGTAGTAGGGGTGGATAACTTTTATTTAGGAGTTGTAGGGAGAGTTTTTCATACCACCTTTTTGGTTGGTGGTGTGGCCACACACATAAATGGCACTTTCTTGATGAGAGGTGTCAAATTTCTTATAGGAAATATGTTTTTTATGGGTAGAGGGAGTAATGGAGGTAGTTTGCCTTTGTGAGGTGTTGGAATGGGGAGCACTCCTGTTAAAGTGGAAGGATGTGGACCCAAGATAGAGGGTAATGGTGAAGGTGGGGGAGGAGTAGACTGATGTGGTTTAGCATTCTCCTTTAGTTTAGTGTGAGGACCAGTATTATGTGGGGTGAGGTTCAAATCTAACTTTACTTGTGGGTGAGTCAGGTTTGATACAAGGCAAACACCGAGAGATCTAATCTATTTCAACATGGTGGATGCTTATAAGGGTTTAGATTCAGACATGAAAGGCTGAGCTTCTGATGATTTAGAAGTTGAAACTTGATCCTCATCAGAGACTTTGGGGTAAATCATCATGGAAGGGTTGGCAATATAAGGCAAAGCAGGATGTGTAGGATAAGGAGCCTTAAGTCACTCCCATAATGCCTCATACTCTAGGTTCCTAGAATGGAGGAATCTTAAGTTTTCTACCAATTGAGAGAAAGGTTTAGATGATGTCGCACGAGGCCTTATAGTCAATCCTTTAGAGGATTTGGGAGATTGTGAGAGTGGAAACATGTTGGATGCAACAATCATGGGGCAAAGGTGAGAGATAACCATCACCGGATCTTCCTCAGCCGAAGTGGGTGAGGTGGTGAGTTCTTCTCTTGATGGAGAAGGGATTGGAGAATTTGGATCTTCAAGCGGATAGAGTGCAGGGATGATCATGCCTTCTACGTGTGGTCTAGGAGCATTGAAAGTATGATCCTCTATTGGTAATAAGAAGGATAAGGGTGGGGCCACTGGTGTTGGTACCATCAAAGCATCCTCTAATATGGGAGAGGTCAAAGTAGACTCTCCTACATGTGAAAGGGGGGTGGTTGAAGGACTATCCTCCATCGATGGAGGAAAAATAAGAGAGGAAGGCTCCTCTAAAGGGTGAAGGAGAGGGGTGATGGCCCCTTCTACATGTGGATGTGGGGTATGAATGGTAAATTATTCCAATGGTAGAAGAAGAGGGAAGGTGGGGGCAAGAGGAATAGGTAATATAGGATCCTCACGAGGTAGAAGAATGGGTAGAGGAGGTGCTTGATGTCGTGGGGGTGATACAGGTGAAACAAGTTCATCCACGTGAGGAAGAGGGTGAGGCAAATGGAGCTCTTCATTATGTAGGGGTGGTATGGGTAAAATAGACTCTTCTACCCGTGGTGGAGAAATGGGTTAATAAACCTCTTCAGATTATGGGAGAGGTTAGATAGGAATAAAAGGCAAGACCATGTTGACCGTGCGTATGCTGCGTTCTTGAGGGTCATTAGCCATGGTCTGAACATTATTTTGACTTAGGGGATGGTTAGGAAATGATTGCCTAAAGACATCAATTTTTTTATTGGCTGGTGCATTAGAGTTATCCAAAACAAGGTCCCCTTTGTCTAACATGTCTTGAACAATGTTTATTAGGGTTTTACAGTTATCCATGTCATGACTCTTGACACGATGATAGTTACAAAAGTCATTTTCCTTATACCATGAAAAGATGGCTTGTGAGGGATCAAATTAGATAGGTGGTCAGATTTGAGGGAGATTGAGGACTCCCTACTTCACTAATTTATCCAATACGGAAGCATACAATTCTCCTATTATTGTGTATCATCACTATTCATATCATTGTTGGAATTGTCTAGTGATGTTTTGTGAAGTGGAGGGCTCAGATTGGTTGGTTTTAGTAGAAGATGGTGACCTAAGGACCACAACATTTGGTGATCCCTTAGACTTGGAGTGGGAAGAAGAAGGTTTAGAAGAAGAAGGGTCACTGGCTTTTGCATTGGTATTTTTGCTACACAATTTGACTCTGTCTTCTTCGATTGCACAGAGTTCAAGCTTTCAGGCCATAGTGAAAGCTTCATCGAATGTGTAAAAAGTTTGAACCTATAGAGTGGATGAGATGTGCTTGGAAAATGCTCTTGAAAAGAGCTCAATGAGATCAGGTTGAGGTAGTGAGAAGGAGAGTTGGTTGATCAAACCTCTCCAATGGGTGACAAAGTCTGCTATTGACTCATCCTCAAATTGTCTAATGGAATAAAGGTCTGTGATGGAGACCTTCTTGGTAATATTGATTGAGAAATGATCAAGGAATAGCTGAGCAAGTTGAATGAAGGTGAAGAGAGAATGACTGGTAATGGAGTTATACCAGTTAAGGGCGGTCCTAGAAAGTGACATAGGGAATGTGCGAAGTAATAACGCATCATCGTGTGCTATGAGGTAGCAAGTATGTCTAAGCACTTGCAGATGTTGTTATGGGTCCTCTTTACTCTGAAAGTGAGTAAATTTTAGGAGTTCCCATTAGCTAGGGTATGGTTGAATAGGAATTGAAGGGTGGATAGGTTCGTTGTAGATTTGTTCATATGAAAGAACACTCCTTGACCTAAAATAGATGTCTCAAGGTTAGACATCTTATCCATCAAAATCTTAATTAGATCAGCATAAAGATTGGCATGAGGGGCACCCCCTAATTTATAGGGTACTTGGAAGGCATTGGGAGGGGCATATGACATACTTGGCTGCATTTGTGTAGGTGTAACATATTGATAGTTCATCATAGGGGCTGATGTCGAGGCCATGGGGGCTTGTGCCACAAAGTTGGAGGGCACAACTTGACTAGATATTTCCAAGGGTGGTTGAATGGCAGTGACACTAGTTAAAGGATAAGTGGTCACTCTCGTGTTTATAGGCACAAGAGTAGATGGGATAGAGACAATCAAGTTCTAGAAATGTGTTGAACTTGGTTGAATTATTTGTAGTTGAGGGGGTACGAAAACCCCAATGGAGGTAGGGAAAGAAAGGATAGAAGGGGAGGCCAAATTTTGAACATTGGTCATGGTTGGATTATTGGTCAAGGCAGTGGCCTAAGTGACCATAGGCTGGGTAGCGGATGCTATTGATATCATTTCCGCTTCAACCAAAGAAGTTAGCATCCCATAAATAGGGTTACTCGAAGGATCTCACATTTGGCTTCTAGCGAGATAATGTTGGAGAGCCTTGACATTGTGGTCAAGGAATCTCTCAAATTCTTGATCCCCTTTAGGAACAATAGGATGTTGATCGGGGGTAGGTTGGATAGGAGTATGCTCGGTGTCTGAAGTATACTCCATTAGATGACTTGGCATGAAGGGTGAAGGTGGGAGTGGCTATTGACTTACATGGTCAACAAGGAATTTGGCTTGACTGCATGTCAGGACCATCCAAGGCAAAATGGGTTCAGGTTCCAAAAACTATGTGTTTTAGTTTCAAAAAACTAGAATTTATGTTAAACAATAATAAATTTGGGTTTTAAGCTTGTTGTTTGGAAAGAAAATTTATTGACAGTGACCGATGTCAGTTGTTTAACTCATATAGGTTAGAAAATGTTGCCGACGTTGATGGAGAAACTGATGTCAGTTTCTGTGTAATTCTAGAAACACAAAAAATTGATAGTTTTTGGAAGAAGAAGATATTCTGAGTTGTTTTGGACTTTAGCATGGTATGACCTTACCAGCTCAAACACTCAAATAAAACTAGCAGAATAGATGATTAAGCAAGAAACCTCTAAAACGTTAGATTCTTAGGAATGAGTTTTAAATTCGTGGTGGCTTATGCCTTAAGAGAATATGTTGGGAGTTGGGCTTGTAGAATAGGTCCTAGAGAGGAAGTCTATGGCTAGTTTTAGGTTGTGTTATGGTGATCAAAAATATCTATATTAGGGTTAGTAAGTGGCTTGGTGCTGGGGCTTGCTCCCTTCACTTCATGAACCCAGAGCTGAGCTAGGCCGATTAGCCAAAATATACCTTCCCTATAGTTTATACTCTACCAGAGAACAGAGTGGGTCCTCCTCTTGGTGGTGAAATCCAAGTAGGATCGCCGGGTGGGGTAAGGTATCCACTAGGTGATGAAATCCTAGATGGGTCTTGTCTCAAGTAAGTTTATGTGTTTGATTTGAAGTGATTGTGGTTTGGTTGTGTCACATTTGTGCACTACGATTTATTCATAATGCTTTAATTACTAAGTGGGCTAAGTGTGCATCCATGCAAGAATGAAATGCAATAGTTTTTAACCCAAATCGAAATATGTTATTCAAATGCAAAAAAATGGAGAAGAGGTAAAGAGTATGAATTTTTCACTACTCTATGATGCATGCAAGAAGTAACAAGAAAAAAGAGATGTTCTTTTTAACCTCTGCTAATGATTTCCTTTCGAAACAAAAAGATAGAAGAGGGGATGCAAGAAGAGAATATTTTTCTAATGCATCTATATGAAAGTTTGATTTTTAAAAGAAGAAGAATGAACCCAAGAAAAACTCCAAGGGTCCCACCGGGCGTGCCAGAATGTTTCTCTAAATTTTCACTAATTGCATTTAAATGAGGAAGAAACTAAGGTTAAGAGGTTATGGGTTTGATGTTACCCGGATTTAGTGTGCACCGTATCCAAGCTTTATGGGAGTTCCTCTTTGGCTGTGGAGGAAACACCTACAGTAAGAAAGAAACTTAAACAAGAAAATGTTAGAAGAGGATATGGTGGATTGCCAAGCTATGCGCTCAATCCTAGAAGCGTGAAGCTCCTTGAGGGATGATAGTCCACTATTTAAAGGTAAAAGTGCTGTAAAGAAAGAAATGACAAATGAATTAAAGAAATATAAAAGTAGAATGTTGTGTACCTGTTCTCTGCAGTCTGTGTGTCTCAAAATGTTACAGAAAGCTAGCTGAAGGTTTTGTTTGGTCTATGGGCTGTTTGGATAGGTTTTCTAGTTTGTTAGTTCAGAACACAGTCACCAACATCGGTATATTTGCCAAGGTTGGTGAGCTAAATTATGCCGACATCGGTTGTGTTTCCAATGTCAGTCAGGGTTGTTGGCCTTGGATGGCTTTTAGAATATTTTCATGATGGACAGAAGAGTTTCTGGAAGTTCAGAGGTTGGTTCAGGGTTGCAGGAAGGTGAATGAGGTCTAAGGAAGGGTAAAGGTAGAGGATAGGTGTGAAAAGAGGGTGAGAATAAGGGGAAGGCCTTTCAGCCCCTCCACAAAAGAAGTCGGGCCTCTCAACAGTATTTAGAAATATTAATGAAAACTAATTAACAATATATTCTAAAACTTTGAAATGGAAACTAGAGTACTTAGCTTTATAGGGAGAAGACCCAGAGGTGTTAGAATGGTGATTCCTATTGTGGCTAATATGACTGATGTTGTGAGCCAATTAAGTGAACACGGATTTCTTCAATTCAGTAACTCAAGGTCCTCGTACAATCTTTCAATCTAGTCTCTGGAATTATTTGTGTAGAGCTTCAATAGCCAGGAGAATGATAGTCAAATTCGTGTGCTTGAAATCTCAGAATGTGTGTGCGAATGTGTGAGAAGGCGAGGCTAGCTCAATGTTTAGAACTTGGATTATGTAATCGACGTCAGCGATTCTATCAACATCAACCATGGATTGACCAACATCGGTGGAGGGAGAATAGGTAAAAGGGCTATTTTTAGCTCTTTGCCCATTTCTCCATTCGCCAAGTGCCTTTTTCATTGGAGAAAAATCAAAACAAGGGCTTATGAGGCATGGGAGTTAGTTAGGGAGTTAAGATGGAGTGATAATAAGTCATGGGTAGTTAGGATTTGGAGGACTTAGTCTCAGGCTAACTCATAGGCTAAGAAATGATCTTAAGGTGAGGTGTCTAGGTGAGGTGTCCAAGGTGAGGTAATCAATTTAAAATAAGTATTTTTTAAATTAATAAGGTGTGCAAGTGTGGGTTAGGAGTGTTAACTTTTAGAAAGGGACCAAGGGGGGGTTGACACAATATTGGTGTCTACATAATTAACCTCATATAAATAATCTTTTGGATTAATATTTAAATATTGTGTTTTGTTTGTGGTGGGAGTTGGAGAAAGTGCAGGTGGTGTAGGAGCTATTTATGGAAATAAAGGCATTGGTAGCTTTGGGGTAATTTTTCATGCTTAAATTAAATAATTTTTTACCCTTATTATAATTTCATGGGCATTTGGGAATTTTGGTATCACCCATTGACTAAATCATAATATCTATATCACTAGTCAAAGATCTTGAATAATAAAAGAAATAATTATTTGGATTTGGCTTGACTAATGTTGGAATTCTATTCTATATCTTTTGAAAATAAAAATTGATATTAGTCATAAGCTCACAAGGATCCTATTGAATACCAATTAATTATTCAACTAGGGAGAGGTGGTCACTCTTATCTTTGAATTGAGTTCATAGTATAGTTCCTAAGTCATCCCAAACACAAATAGAATTGGGTGGTAGGCCTCTATACCATTTCAAGATTTTAACTTTGAAAGAGGAGACTAGGAGTCTAATTACAACATTATCTTATACCACATTGTTGATTGAACAAAGATTATCAATGTCTTATATATTTTCCATAGGAGTGATGGAAGTTTCACTAGTAAAATATGAAAGGATTTTTAAAGTTGAGGCCGCTATATCATCATATTGGGTCAAATAGATTGGGCTACCTCCATTGAAGGCTAAGAAATTTAAATTTATAGAAATAATCATAGGTGTGACATAACTAGTAATATTTGAAGGAGATGCAAATAAATTTGAAATATATACTCTAGTGTAAGGAACAAATTATCTAGATCTCTTTTTATATGGAAATGTTAATTCTAAAAAATCAACTTTCTCACCTTTAGTAGATGATATGGTTTGTTTCTTTAGTATTTGTAAACCTTGATTTCCCAAATCTATAATCCAGTGGAGTCACGATTTGATTTTAAAATGTGTACACAACTCATACAACACTTGCTAATAATATCACCAATCTCTTTCTAACTTTCATGTCCCATCAATCATGCCAAAAACTATTATCACATAGATTTTGTACCCATTCTTGATGTTGTAGCTCACTATGTAAAAATCTAATGATACAATGGGATCACCTCCAAGATTTAGGACCTTGGTGAATTTGAGGTGAAACTCTAGATTAGTTCAACTTCCTTTCACTAAATTTAGTGCAACTGATAAATTATTAGCCTATGGAGAAATTATATTTCTTAGTGATCTTGCTCCGAAACTAGGCTTTGACTGGGAAAAGAGTTTTGAGAATGAAATTTAAAAAATTGAAAATGGTGATTACACAAAATATTTTATAGTGTATTTTAATTATTTATTTGATTAACATGATAAAATTGTCAATATATTGAAATTTTTAAGAGCACAAACTCATGAAAATTGAAACCAAAGGCAATATTTGATATTTTTCATAGAAGGGATGACATTCTTTATTTTAATCAAATAATATTCTAAAAGGGAATAACAATACTATAAGTGAAATTTCATGACTAAAATAATAATTAAAACATTCAAAAATATTCAAACAACCTTACATACACAAAGGTTTCATAGATAAGAAAGACACATCTTCAATTTATTCGCATTATCTATGTTCCTACATGTAGAAAAGTTATTCAAATTGTAGAATAATATCTCTATCAGCAAATGGATAAATAATCTACACCATACTACCCATATTTACATAAAAATTATTATAAAAGAGATGAAATTGACAAGGAAATTTAATGCCTAGTAGAAGAACATACAAAATCTAGAAACTTCATGAAAAAATGGATGATCTTTAGTTGGTGACATCTTTGGTGAAGTGAACAAGTTAAAAAATGGACACGAAAGAGCTAGGCATGATATTAAGTCGGTGGAGGCATGGAAGGATCTTGGAAATGTTCATGAAATACCTTGGTTCTTCTCTATTTGAGTTTCAACTTCATCTTCATGTAATGAGGTGCCAAAGTGAAACTCCAATTTTAAAACCAAAGATAACTTTTGATAACTTAAGTTAATTTTTTTTTAAACCCTAACTTATGATTCTCAGTTGGGACTTTTATAATTTTCAAGTCACACAACTTTGAAAAAATTGGAATTGGATTTTACAATATGTGCTTTATCAACTTAAGAAATTCAAAACTTGTCAAGATGAAAAGTGTAATTTTCAAGTGTTCTTTTTATAACTTAAGCAACCTGTCAAAATGGAAATTGAAAATTACACTTGACTCTTTCTCAAAAAGAGCTTCCAAAATGATAGTTTCAATTTATAGTTTGTATTTTTGTAACTTTACAATATTTTTAAAATAATGAAAATATAATATACAAGAATGTTTTTGATAGAAATAATTAATCTATATCCAACACTTACGCTGACTCTTTATCCTTGTTAGCTTGCATTTTCTCAATGTATGCATAAAAACCCTTGAAAATCTCTAGGATTTTATATTCATCAGGACCAAAAGAGTAGAGGTTGGTTATCTCACAATTTATTATTGTATCAAAGAGTTCCCTTCTAAAGTTTATGTATGTTTGAATCTC
>JARHVA010007650.1:352500-377500 GCA_037957365.1 Torreya grandis | reverse complement strand
AAAACCCCATAATTACATTTACATAAACCCCTATAATCAATGCCACAATGGTAGTGGTTAGTAAATATTCGGAGTCCACAAGTAATTCTATAATTTTGTAATTTGCTAATTGCATGTTGACCTTTAGGTCCATGAGCTAGGCTAGGTCGACTCTTTAAAAATGGGAAGGTAGAACTCAAGGAACAATTTGCAATTTTGAAAATTATAATTTGCTTTTAGAGTTTTGAATTCCATAAGGAAGGTGCTTGGTAGGAGGTGAAACTTGGATTGCAATTTGAAATTTGTAAAATTTTAAATTGTTCCTCGAGATCCAACTTTTAGTTGGAGTGTTATGTGGGATCTAGATTCTGGGAGGCAATTTCTAAATTATAAAATTGCAAATTATAATCCAAGTTCTAGTTTTTATGGGGTATTTGGTTTGTGGGATGTGGAACTCTTCTTGAAATTTTTCAAACTAAAAATTATAAGCAAGGTTTTGGCTTCTATCAGCTAGTGTTTATTAGGAAGTGGAGGTCTAGATGCAATTTACAATTTCAAAAATTTAAAATTACAACCAGATCTCTAGTTTTTGATAGCTAATGTATTGCAAGATTTGGAGTCTAGGAAGTAATTTTCAATTTTACAAGCTGTAAATTGTAGTCCAATATCTAATTTCTATAAGATTACAAAAAAGAGTGTTTTGGGTCAATTTAAGGTATTTTTCCAAAAAAACAATGAGTCTCCCTTAGGGTACTTGAAATTTTGACATTTTTGGGGAAAAAATATCAACATTTTTAGCAACCTCTATGGGGTGATTTCCTACTAATCAATTTCTTCCCAGTATCCTTCTAGTTCATTAGGCATGGAGTCATTTTAAGATAACACACTTTATCTAGTGAATAAAAAAACTAGGATTTGCCTAAACAAAAAAAAACAAAAAAAAAAAAAAAAAAGGGAAAATAGAACAATCTATGAAAAAAATCCTAATGAGTTGATGTGTGAGAAAACACTTATTTAGAAAACACAACTAAGGAAACAAAAACTACTAATGAGTTGACTTGTGCAAAATCACTTATTTAAAAAAACATAACTAACACTAATATATATATATATATATATATATATATATATATATATATATATATATATATATATATATATATATATATATATATATATATATATATATATATATATATATATATATATATATATATATATATATATATATAATTTCTTGCAATGGATTCCAACCTCAAAAGTAAGCTTTGAAGTATATCCCATTGATTTGGATAGGAAATTCTGATCCATCAAGATTGGATAGCTAAAATTCATTAGATCCTTTGCATTGAGTTATAATATATGAGATGCTCCATATTGCATAAAAATTGATGTGCTTGCCTAGTTTAGCTTTGTCTGCATCTCATTTTTGAACCATGTATCCTTCATTGAGGCTCTTATTAGATAAATTTTTATTGAAATTCCTCTTTATTTGAGTCTAATTTATTTCCAAAACTTTCATTAACTAGTTCCTATCTTATTCTAATTATATGAATTCTACCAATCTTACTATCATTGAATCTTTTTCAATCAAATCCTATTGATGATTGAGTTATAGAGATGGTAAATCAATCGATAGCAAGAATCTAGCTTCCCTTCTAGATACCAAAATGAATGGAGAATTATTGATGGCTCTTTTAAAAGTAATCCTATTAGTTGATAGTGTTTATTTCAACTTTATGTTCCATGTCCTTTGGTTATCCTCCATTGTTCTTTTGATAATTATTATGAGGTTCTTGTTGGTAGACTTGACCAAGCCATTACCATATGGGTAATACTTGGAATAAGTACTCAGGTATACATTTCACTCACTTGTGTTCCCACAAAAGCTTTGGCAATGCCTTAGATAATTGTGTGGTGAACACCAAACCTTGAAATAATGTCATCCATGAATTCTAGGATAAATGAATCTATGACATATTTTAGTGCAACTAATTCAATACATCTTGTGAAATAGTAAATTGCCGTGAGGACCTAGTTGGTTGATTGATCATACTAATTAAATACAATCCCCATTGAGCAAATGGTTGGTCTGCTTGAATTGGTTTGAGAGGAAAAGATATTCAGCTTTGATTTCCTATTAAGTAAGCACACTTATTGTATTTCCTTACCCATTGGTGGGAATATTTGAATATTTTAAGCTAATAATATCCCCCTCTCATTATTTTGATGGAGGTGGTTTTTGTATAGAAATGTCCACCTAACGGGCCATCATAAAATTCCTCTAGCACCTTGGGGACTTGATCGTGTTTGATACATATTAGCATGACTCCATTCATATCTTTTCTAAATAATATTGACTAAACATGAACATAAATAATATATTGGAGTCTGAAATACCTTTTCTTAGACTACTAAAAATCATATGGGTACTCATCAGTCTGTAGAAAGATGGTTATGTCATGGATCTAGCTATTAAAAATAGATGTATTGGTTGGCTGAGGTGTATTTTGAGCATATACTACTTATAATACTATTTTAGGAGTCTTGATATCAGAAGCTAAATTTTCACATAAACCCTTTCCTCTTAAATATTTGTAAATTTGATGTCCACATCATATTCCAAGACTTTGGTGATCCATCCTTCTCTTTTTTCATTATTTCTTAGATTATTGGAAACTCTTTGACACTTTAGTGACTAACCATCAGATTAATTTTATTATTAGAGATCATATGCTTAAACATTTTGATATCTTTAATTACAATATATACTTTCTTCTCCATGAAAATGTAATTTTATTCATAATTCTTCAAGGATTGACTAAAAAAGATATTGGTTGTTCTAATTTTTATTTATTCTACTGGGTTAGAATAGTTGAGATGTTGCCTTCCCCTCCAAAAGTGTAAAGAATTAAATATTTCTCATAGTTTAGGTTGACTAGTGTAAGATCATAAGATATAACTCTATAACCCTATCTGAGAAAACTCTGTAATATTTTCATAGAATTAAATATTTCTTATGAAGTTTATTTTTTTGAGAAAACTCTGTAATCCTTTCTTATGGATTAATAGTGCTAATACAGATATAACATTGATTCTCTCTAGGTATATTGTGATATCCTCTTTTAAAACATTATGTCCTAGTAGTTTTCATTTATGAACTATCAAAATGCACTTTTTTAGATTGAGGGAAACTCCAAATTCTCTACACCTTTCGAATATTTTCCTAAGGTGATCTAAGTATGCATCATCATGAATTGAGTAAATAATGATATCATACCTAGGTATACTAGGATCATTTCATTGATCAAACCTTTGAAATCCATGTCCATGGCTCTCTAAAATGTTTCACTAGCATTATTCATACCAAATGGCATATTTTTATAAGCATACATGCCCCATTTTGTGGTGAAGGTAGTATTGAAATGGTCTGATTCTTGCACCATGATTTGGTTATATCAAGAATAACCATCTAGAAAGTGCATCTTCTAAAAATTCTCTTTTCCTTTATTATAGATAACTTAAAAGTCATATCCTAAAATTTTAGTCACCCATTTTTATTTTTCTTCAAATGAGAATCATTTTTATTGAAAATATTTGACTATCACGAATAGTCTTGACTTTAAATGATCTACCCATCAAATAAGGTCTTTATTTCTTGAATACATGAAGACTAACAAACATATATTTATCATGGATTGGTTTTATCTTGATTTTACCCTTGATTTTATGAATCTCAAAATCAATGGGTATTCCTTCTTTCATGAGTATTGCACCCATGTCATACACTAATTCATCACATTCAATAATTAAAAAAAACAATTAGGGGTAGCCAAAAATGAAGTGGTGCATATATCCTCCTTTAGCTTATAAAATGATCTGGTAGATTGGCCATTCCAATGGAAGGAGTCATTATTCAATAAATTTTTAAGTAGTGATACTATGCTACCATAAGTTTTCACAAATATGTGATAGTAACATGTTAGACTAAAAAATACTTAAAGAGTCATGAATATTTTTATTACATTCCACTCCATAATATCTTTGATATTATTAATGTCTACTTTGAATCCTTTGTGTGAAACAATATGAACTAAATAATCTATCTCTTGGATTCAAAAAACACATTTTCATGTTTTTCATAAAGTTGATGTTGTTCTAGAATTAATAGAACCTGTTTGACATGTTGCAAATGTTCTTCCCTAATTTTTATATAAATTATAATGTTATCAAAAGATAATAAACAAAACCTATTCAAAAAGAACTAAAAATATTGTTCATCGAACTATGTAATGAAGATGGTGCATTTATGAGATAAAAAGGCATGACAAAAAAAATGTAATGACATTCATGAGTTTTGAAATTTATTATAGGGATATCCTCATCTCTAATATAAATTTAATGGTACCCAAAATGAAGATCTAGTTTTATGAAATAAACAACACCATGTAACTCATCTATAAAATATTTAATTAATAGAATACAAAACTTATCTTTGATGGTGTATTTGGTGAGCTTTCTATAGTTTGGTACATTCACCAAGTTTCATCTTTATTATGTACCATGACCACATGGGATCAATATTTACTTTGGTTATGCTTAATAATATTTTCCTCCAACATATCCTATACCATATTTTTAATTCAACTATTTTGGATTTATGGATACCTATATGGTTGATGTTTCATGGTGTAATACCATAACCCAGTCTAATGGGATGATCATGTTATCTTATTGGTGGTATTTATTTTGGCATGCATAAAAAACTAGGTTAGTGGTAATACATAACCATATATAAATTAGGATGTGTAGACATATTTGTTGGTTAAAATTATATGGAAAACAAATGTACCAAAATTCCTCTATCCTCCTTTTGGAATATTCATCATCTGATGTGAAACAACCAAGCATGGATATTTTCCCCATAATCTTCATAGTTAAAAATTATTACCTTCAGAATGAAAGTGCATGAAAAGTTCTTTTAATTAATCTCAAATTTTTCAAACTTTGTGAGCCATTACACACCAAAAATAATGGATACCCCACCCATGGGAATAGGAAACATAGGAGAATATATTTTTTAATCACCCATATAAAACTTAATACTATGGAATTTCCAAGAACAATTGAATATGCCACAATGTATATCTAAAAGTTTAGAAATGGGTAAATGAAACAATTCAAAAGTAACAAAATTACTATTAATTATATGTACTCCCTAAGTAAATAAAAACTATGACCTTGTATTTATTGAGTGAATTCACAACATTAAGGGTTTGAGGAGTGATAACACTTAAAAGTGCATGACATGAGAGAGTAGGTTGGGAAAATTTAGCTACATCTTTTGTATCTTATATATCCTCAATTTAGGCCACATTATCATATTCATATTCATTAGAACCTTCAATTTATAAACAATTATTCTCATCACATTTATGTCCTTTTTCCACTTGTTATTACAACAAAAACATTAGCCTTTTGTATGCTTCTCTTAAATTTTATGATTAGTCAATATTGTAGGTAAAGGATGATTATACTGGGGGATTCTATTCATATCCATTAGTGAAATCCATTAATTTGAGAATATTTCTTTCATTCACCTTCCATGCAAATGATATTGATTCAAATACTAATCCTGGATTAAACATGCAATGATCTAGTTAGATGTTATCCTTGCACCCACCCAATAAAAAATCATTTATGTTATCCTCATTGGTGTCATCCACATGTAAGGATAGATTCTAGAAATTTTAAATATAATCCTTAATCGACATTGTTTGTAATAACTTTGATAAATGATTAAAGTATTTTCTAAAATAATAATAGGAAAGACATAATTTTATTTTGAGCACACAACCACATACACCAAATTAACTGATTACATTTGAGATATAGATATACAATGATCACATTTTGTATACATGGTGTCTGATGTAGATCAAATTATTTTTTCATTTGATTGATACAAGTAAGTGGATCCTTATCATCAATTTTAAATTCTTACACTTTTGGCATCATGGTATTTGAATTAGTATTTGAATGTTGATTGTTCTGGTTGGGAGAACCAAAATGAAACGGTGGAGGGTTATTTAGCTATGGAAAATGAGATGAAAGAGTGTTCAATATCCTATTGATATAAGCTAACTAATACTTTAATGCATTGATATAATATTTATTCACCATGATTTTCACATCTAATTTTATGTCTTGCATATTAGATTGTATGTCTTGCACATTTAATTTCTTGACTTAATATTTATAATGTATACCTTACACATTAACTCAAGCATGATCACTTTTTGATATCTTACAGAAAATAAATTAACTCTCCTTTATAACTCTATCTATTATTTTTTAGTAGTTTTACTTAGAGTTTTAGCACCCTTGCCTTGGCCCTTAGTTTGTGGTCCTTCTATAACAAGGCTTGATAGTGTCAATCTTGATTATCACCTTTGATGGAACTTTGACAATTTAGTTTTTTATAAATGTCAGATTTTAATTAGAAAATATAAATAACAAAAACTGAATATATTTTCACACTTTCCTAAAATGTAACTAAATAGAAAAAATCTCTCAAAACATGGCCTATAGAGAAAATTTATTATAGACAATAGATTAGTAATAAATCACTCAAAATTAATTCCCAAATCTTATGTTTTTATTTATATGTGATTTAATTATCCTAAAACTCTATTAAAAAAATTGAAGATAAATTCACTATAAATTTCAAGATATAATAAATTCTCTAAAATTAGGGTTCCATCCTCTCAATGGCCAATTTTTTCTATGATACCACTTATAATGATATTATTTCACAAATAAAGTAGAATAAAATAAATATAAAAATTTTTGACTTAAATCTATTAGAAAATATTAATTAATGACAAGACACTTTAATGGGGAAACCTCCACAACCTTACAATAATAACATAATTTGTAATATGATCATCGATTACTAATCACTACATCTTATTTATAATATAATTGTTAAGACCTTAACTATGACACATTCTTAGTTTTTATTTTCAATAATTAAAAATAAGCCAACTTATCGATATGTAAGGGTGGGACGAATGGGTGTGACTCTCCCCATTCATTCTATATATAGGGATGAGTGTGGCTCACTCAAAGTAGATTATATGTGAGTTATATCTTATTATTAAAAAAATGAGGTTTCCCCATTGAAATGTATTATCATATATTTTATTATATTTCAATTATATTATGACTTATTACTTTAATTTTGAAGAATGTTCATTACAAGCGGTACTAGAGCATCGATTTGGACATAAAATTTTGTTTCCATTATATCTCTCAATCTAGTATGATTTTTTAGTGAGTTGTTTTACTAGAGTTTGACCATCATATAAGGTGTCCACAATAAACATTTTTATATTTTAATATCAATTTTACATGAGTTATAATCTTTTTAATTTATGTTTTTCACAAAATAGCTCTATAGTCTAGAATTTAAGGATTTTTTTCTAATTTTCTTACATTTTCATAATTTAAGACAGGTCCATTCTATGTGTTTTCATATTTGAGGACTAAATTATGTCCAAATCACTTGGTTAAATTTGGGTCAATGGTGAAAATTAGGTCCAACATTATCTGACCTATTTATGGTAGGACCATATACTAGGGGGTTGGGGAAGGGTGTGGAAAATCTAGTGAAAACTCATAAAAAAATTAGATTTAGAGTTATAAAATGGATATATGGTTATGATTTATTCTAAAATTGATCATAAAGTGAGTCAACTAGAATACTATATGCAAGACATAAAAACTAGGATGCAAGGGTTGCAATTGGAGATGGTGAATAAATTAGATCAGATCAATAAAAAATTGAATGATCACATAAATGAACTTGGTTAAAATATGAATGTTTTTCAACATCCTCAAAACCAACCATAAATAATTAATAATCAGTCCAATCAAGGTGGATCTTTGCATCCAAATATTTCACAACCCAACCTAGGTGGATCTTTGAGCCACAACAAATAAATCAAAATCCACTGCATGTAAGAGATATGACTTCAAAAGTCAAAATACAAAATTTTGATGGGAAGGATCCCCTTAAATAGATCCACCAAATCTATATTTTTTTTATGTACATCAGTTCTCATGTGGATAAAAGTGGGTTATGGCATCATTTTATTTAGATTCAGAGTAATTTATTTGGTATTGATGGCTTTGTGATTCAAAGAAAAAGAAGGGTATTGATGGCATCATTTTATTTGGTATTGATGGCATCATTTTATTTAGATTCAGAGTAATTTACTTGGTCAATTTTCAATGATGAGATGAAAATGCACTAACATCATAGTGTGACAAAAAATTACTATAAGTAATTAGAAAATCTATGACAATTAGGTTTAGTCAAAGACCATATTTAACCATTTCAAAAATTATCTTTGAGGGTGGATCATATCTTAGATGACAACATGAATGATCTCTTCTTGGATAATATTAAGGATAAAACCCAATTGGATGTTCAAATGTTTAATCCATGCATTCTATCTAAATCCATGGTATTTTCTCATAGGGCAGTGGATAGAGATATGGTCAACAAAAGGGATTTAACTTCTGTCGAAGAGTGTTTGGGTCCCACACACATATTCCCTCAGACTATAATATTTACTCCTCACAAAATTACAAAGAATTAGGAAAAAGTATTATGTTTCAATTGTGATATAAAATAGAGAAAATTTCATAAGTGTGTTGATAAGAAATTATTCTAAATTTTAGGGGCCAATGATGATGAAGTTGATATGATCAAATGCAATGAAGAGGAAGACATGCCTAAATCTGATTCTAGTAACATTTTTACAACACCATATAGATTTATTTAACATTGAGGGAAACATTTTTTTGAAAAGAGAGGGCATGTTAATACCTTAACCTATGACACACTCTTCATTTTTATTTGCATTCACTAGTTAATTATTACTTTAGGAAAACTTATCAATATGTAAGGGTGGGATTAATGAATGTGACACTCCCCATTCATTATATTTATATGAATGAGTGTGGATCACTTAAATTAGGTTATATGTGAGTTATGTCTCATTGTAATAATTTGGAGGTTTACCCCTCAAAGTGGCTTATCATATATTCTATTATATTCTAGCTATATTGTGAAGAAAGTTCATTATAATAATCAAGACATGGTTAGTCCATATGCCAAATTAACTACCCAAATGAAATAATAGAGAAATTTATTATGATAAGGTATGGGTTATGAAATCCACAAGTGAGATACACATATCCTAATACATGTTATATGCTAAGGGCATATAACATGTTCTGGTAGGTTGAATCTTTTTAAGTTCAACTGAATATTCTATGTAGTAATAATGACACTTAGTTGGAGTGGGTATTCATATGAAATAAGATAACCTCATTATAAAAAATGTATTTTAAACATATATATAATGTGGAAATAATTTCATGAAGCTATATAATCCAAGGACATACCAATAGTATACCAAGGAATCCTACACTAGGTACAACTATAAAATTGGTGGTCTCATGTGATGGATAACCCTGAAGTGGTAATGTGATGTCACTAATATAAATTTTAACATGGAATTTAAATAACTTAATTACTATGGTATTAGAAAATATATATTTATTTGTGTATCCAAGATGAGAGAGAATCATGATAGTGCACATATTCACACTCAAATTATTATTAACCATGCCACTCTATATAGGTTGATGATTATTGTAAGTTTGAATGAATAAAGAGTGTAAATCATAATAATAATTGATTATCTTATGCTCTATGAATGTGATGAGTGGTATATATGGCACCAAAGTATTATATGTACTAATCATTCCATTTAAAGTATATTGTGCCTCTATATGAAGATGATAATAAGTTGGTGGATAGCACACATTATATATGCAACACATTTGAAATTTATTTGTTGTTTCTCAACATATATGCTTAGGGAAAGCATCATTAAATATATTCATTTTTTTGAGATCACTTTATTGTGCCTTTGTAATATTCATAGGTGAAATCACATAAATAATGCTCTCATCTATCAAGTCTTGAATCTTATGTCTCAAAATGATGCATCTATTGCTAGTATACCATGGTGATCTATGATAACCACATAAATCATATAGATAAAATCATTTTGGAAGAGTTTTACTTGCATCAAAATATTTAATGGGATGGATAGATATTATATGATATTCTAATATCTTTTTAATACTTTTTAGGGAGATAATTGAAAATTTGTAAATTATCTCCATGGTAAAACTAGTAATACAATCTATGGAAAAGGATCTAAAATTGCATTCACTATTGCCTTTTGATCATTCTTATTTTTATTTGATCTCACATTTTATTGAAGCTTACACAAATTCTTTAGATGAGAAGTAGAAACTAGGTTGATCACATACTCAAATAGCTTATTGATTGCTAACAAATTGACTTCTTTTTTCTTGAATTTTTGACCTAAATACATAAATGATTTAAATTTATTAAAATTAATAGATTAATGTAGAGGTGGAAGAAAATTTTTATTTAATGTGTCTTTTAATTCTTTATATGTCATAGTATTTGTCATTTTGGATAACATGGTCTTATACATTAAGACATATTCTATGATAGGCTTGTTGGATGCTTGTTTGAGTTGAGTAATTTTAGCATGTACAAAATGTTCATTAATGTTGATTGATAAATGTTCAAGGAACAAACCTTCCAAAGGATTTAACACATGAACTAACTGATGTGGTAAATCATAGAATCATATTAATGCATATTATTTTAAGCTCCCTGGAAATAAATTTGTCAAAAACCTAACATTAGATGCAAAATACAAGCATGTTATGTTAAATGCCCACAAATGTTGTTTGGGTCATATTTTCCATCATACAATGTAAGATTATTTTCCCTAAAATAAGTTGGTAAAAGACATGTATAAATATGTTGAGCCAATAAAGTTTGTGAATTGAGACACTGATTAGGTTTTTAATCACCTTGTTATAAATGTAACACATTAGTATGTAAGGATAAAGTGTTTTACATAAGGGATTATATATTAGGACTAGAATTTTTATATCCAAAGGCGGTGTCTCAAATGACTGAGTATAAATTTGAACATTATTTTTTTGAAAACCTTGGGTTTCTCCCATAGTAAATGGAAGTACAAAAGTTGTGTCAAATGTTGTGTAATAAGGTAAGGAAACTTAAGTAGTTGAAGTGGCATAGGATTGGCCTTAAAATTATTTTTTCATTTCTTATCTAACAATTTTTGTGAACATAATTTACATATCTTTATTCATAAAAAGGTATCCCTTTAATTGTATCTTATCTATGTCATCAAATCTATTAACTTCCTAACATTATGTTGTTACCAGGTAAACTTTGAAAATGTTAAATTTGAGTACCACTTAATCTATCACTTCTTCTAAGATATGTAAAAAAAACCATTTTTTAAGCTCAAAAAAATATTAAATAGAAACTTGGAATATTGTTGCTAACAAATAATCTACCCAATATGAAAAATCTAATGTAAAAAATAAAAATAGTAAAATAAGGAAAAAAACCATAGAAACATCTATGGTTATAGGATTTTTAAATATTTATTGAATATATGGGCTCACCAATATGTTTTATCAAATTTAAGATTGGAAGAGTTTTAATCTTAATTATACAAACTATTTAGTAAAATTTAAAAGAATAAAATAAACATAAATTAAACATTTATAATTTAGAAATTATTAGACATATTCTATATGGTAAAAGTACCAAATAATAAAAACATGGTTATAAATCAGACACTGAACAACTTTAATTAAAACTATGAAACTAACTGTAAGACTATGTGAAGTCACTACAACTCAAGAATAGGGCTTCACTTTCTTCTGAGATTAGGCAATGCTATCTAGATGAGGTTGGTATATTCTAGTGCTTTTAGTGTGTGTTAGTGTGTAGGTGTTTTTAACTCTTTTTAAGAATGGTTCTATGGAACCTCACCTATAAGTCTTATGTCTATGATCATATATGTGTGATTTTATGTAGAAGATACTATATCCTTTTTTATTCACTTGGAACCCTATATCAATAGACCACAAAGAACAAACCTAATAAATGGGGAAAAAGGGTTAGTATATGAGGTTATTATTGACCTCAATACCCCATGTGTTGAGTTATACCTACATACTGATATTATAAATATGGATGAAACTACCTTTAGTTATCTAATGCTATGACGGTGTGTGTGAATACTAGTGTAATGCTAGATGCTAGTGTAATCCTAGTGTTATTCATTACTTTGACAATTAATTTTGACCTTGGAAGTGTTTATATAGTTATCCCATATAATATATTCATTTGTGTACTAAAAATTGTGAATAATAAATACTTTCCTCTCAATGTGAAATTATATATTCTAGAGTTTTTCCTTGAATATGAGCGCTTAATGAAAATGATTAGAAAATGTGGATTTATAGTGATCAATCCAGAATTCCTTCAGATGATAATTTAAAAAAGTGTGGGATGACCCATTTGGTGAATTTTAATTTTATAAAATAGCCAATATTTGGCGGGAGCATGTGTTTGGTAGAATCAGAGACTAGTGCTGAGTGGGATTGTCTAGAAAGAATAGCCTTGTATGAAGAGTAGAGATAACTAAATTAGAAGTTTTAATCAGTCTAAAAGTGAGTTAAAGACCATGGAATTGGGCATGACAAAAGAGTGTACAAGGAATGGTCACAAATGAATTGTTTTAGTGATAAAAGTTAATTTATGTGTATTAATTTATTCATATATTCATTTTATTTATGATGATGTATTTTTTGGATTGATTATCATGTTATAACAAGGTCTTGGTTGATAAAGATGATAAAATGTAAATTTCTTTCACTACTAAATGGGTAACTTTCACATATAATTTAATGTCTTTTTTATCTAACTAATGAAAGTGGAATGTTTTAGCATGTAATGGATTCTTATTTTTTTTTAATTTTTAGGTAAACACATAATCATATGTATGGATGATCTGATTGTGTTCTAAATAAATATGTAATAATATGTAATTTTTTTACAAAAAGTTTTTGATTGATGTAGAAAATATGAAATTTATCTAAATCCAAAGAAAATATCGTAAAAGTTATATAAGGTAAATTAATTGGTCATGTAATAACTAATGAATTTATATTGATCCAAATAGATTAAAAAAAATTAAATTTCTAATGCCTCCCATAAAAAATGAATTAAAATATTTCTTCACTAAAATGAAATTTGTACATAAATTAATCTCTGGGTTTGATAAAATTGTCAGACCCTTAACTGCCATGTTGAAACAAGATGCCAAATTTTAATGGATACCAAAATACAAGAAGGCATTTCATAAAATCAAGGATGGTATTGTTCAAGATCTATTTTATGTCAACCCTAATTTTACAATGGATTTATTCCTTTATTAATTTGCATTTGTCAATACCATCACAATGGTCCTCACATAGAAAGTGGATTAACATGAACACCATATATCATTAATGAGTATGAAATTGAAATATTCATTAAATTTTACTAGACCATGAATAAATAAGCATACATCTTTATTTAATTAATCAATAAATTTAGACATTATATGTTATTTAAACATCTTATATATTAAAATAAATCTTATGTTTGGGTAGTGTAAACTAGGAAAATGCAAATTTAAGTGAATAGTTAAAGTAAAATAATCTAACCTTGAAATAAATCAAAAAAATTGGTACAAGTCTAACGTATCACTTTATTGATCAAAATGATAAATCCTAGAATTATGTGTTACAGGTTGATCAATCCAAAATACCAAGTAATGGTTGGTATCATCACACCATATATTATTTTTTATATGATACTTGTCCCCAAAACTAAATAAATAAATAAATAAAATAGTATCTCTTAGGTTGAAATCAATGCATTACATGTTAACTAAATTAGTAATGTCAAAAATTAATTGTGAAGGAATCCATTTAGAATGTGTGTCTGAAAAAGAAGTTAAATATATTTTAATCCTTTTCCATGAAAGATTATGAAGTGGGAATACATTTGTAAAAACAACAAATAAAATGTTTTGAGATCTTGTTACTATACTCGCATTTTATATAATACTCACCAATTTAAATGTAAAATACTCGCATTTTATGTAATTTAGTAATTCCATATAATACTCTTAGACATACAATTGAAAGGTAAACTATTTATCATATAAAATTTTGAGGATATTATCTCTTCAACATTACCTTTTATATAAAAATATAAGAATATACATGATTTGTAGAAAAAACTCTAATTATATTTTGTGAAAAATATAAATATGATTATAACACCTTCAAATTTAACTCTTAATAATAATAATATATATATATATTTTTAATAAACTTAACAATAAAATCTAAATATCTTAAATAAACTTAAGGACACTTGCAATCATTTCAAAACCTATCATTAATGTCAGACATTCACTAAACTAGACATACATGTAGCTATGCCATTTGAACAAGTATTTGAAGGTCATCCTTTTTAAAATGGGGACTAGATTTTGAATCTCAATTAATTTAAAGGGATAAATTTATATTAACACAAATGATTACATTACAAGATAGACTTAAACAATTGATAATAAAAAACTATAAATCATAGGATATTATCAAATTTATTGAATAAAATGTTATTACAAGGTTTGGAACACCATTTTCATTATTATGTTATAAAAAAAAACAATTTCCAATTAACATAATTTACAAAATTTTCCTATGATAAAATATAAAAATCAGGTTTACTTCTAACTATTACCAAAAAGGTAATGGCATATCATAATTTACTAATAAAAATTTGAAGGAAACAATAAAGAAGTCTAGAAATAATAAATCCATAGAGTGACACTATTTGTTGAAGTTATTTAACATTTTTTGGAAATAAGGATGAAATAATAGAGTAGCCTAATCAAGTAAGGAGTAAGTTATTATAATAAGTGGTCCAATTAAATAATTCAAACTCACAATATAATTTGATACAGTGCTGAATTAGGAAACTTTTATAAATAAATAAATTACAATGTTAAATAGTAATTTGCATGCTTAAACAAAAATAAGATATAATAGTTAGCTTATTTTCATATGTGTAGGAAGATATGAAAAGATGAAATAAAAAAATAATTAGGATAATACTCATTTAGGATTCATCAGATTTTGTAAATTAGCTCTCAACTAGCTTTGACACTATTATCAAAATAAGGACACTAGCATTGACACTTTTATCCCAAAATTGATGATTTTTTATGAAGTGAAGTACTTATCATTTTATTTAAATTTAATGTGTTCCTATTAGGTTTATCTATCACCTTTTAGATTGTTTATTTAGGTTACACACATAGATTCTAAATATCAAGATTTTAATTAAAACCCTAGATCCTCTAATTAGGGCATGCCACCTTGAAAAAAGAGGGATTGTGGACTATAGTGCATGAGATGTAACCTTAAATACCCCTCTATCAATGAACACTAACCACATAGACATATAATCTAAATAGGGCTTAATAACAATTTAGTTTGCCCCTTATGTGGGCTTGTGTGTAAACAATGGTGTAATATGTTATATTTTATTGCATGTAATGATCTAGACTGAAATTTGACAAATAATAATCGTGGGATACACTTTTAATTCTTCATAACTATAATAAGGTTGTTATTATAAGTGATTTTGAAAATGGTAATAATAGGGTAGTATAAATCTATTGTGAAAATCATTTAGTGAGTTTGGATAGGTGTTTACCTTGTAATTACCAAATGGAAAAATGAGTGGGCTTTATTTTGTATGTATACAACACCTTTTTTAAAATATTATAATGGAGGGTTAAATAAGACAAATAGGTCAATATAAACATATCAATATATTTTCAAATTTGATTTTTTTATGGTACAAATATTAAGGTTAGATCTAGGATACTAGTGTCGATGTTAGTGTTTTGATCTAGATGGTAATATTAAGGAGGATAAAGAAATTTTGAAGCTTTTTAATTGGTAGTGAAGGATGACATACTGTGAGATAAAATTGGTTTGTATAATCATAATTTTATGGTCAAACCCTAAGATAATCATTTAGGCACAATGAGATGGAGATGATGACCCTTCTGACTAACATACCTTGATTTAACTTGAGTCCTATTTGACTATTGTTTTGTGTATGACATAAAACCAAGATCATGTTACAGGTTCAATTAGTGCATATAAGCTAAAAATGAATAATTAAAATTCCTTGAAATAAAATAGATAAAGGATGGAGTATAGTTGTGTTCAATACAAACATGTTTCCTCTTTGTAGTTGATTTGGTAATGATGCCTCCTAGTTGAAGCATTGAAGATAGGTTCATAACTGAACCTTGGAGATGTGAAGAGGATAATCAGAGGGTGATCATTCCCCAAATCTAGTTTAAGGATGAGTTATGATAAGGTAATTGAGATCACTGAATCTCAATCAACAAAATCAAGTGTAAACATCATCTATCCATTCTCTCATGAGTTAAATGGTATAACCATATCAACCCATAATAATTAAAGTGATGCTAAATCAATCAAGGGCATAATATCTTGATCTCAACATTAAAAGGACCCAACTGATGTAGATAATAAATATTAATCAGCGCATCTTGGTAAGATTGGTGTATAAATATTGGTATATTTTGAATAATATGTCTATAATTCAGTTCATTTTCATCGAATATGCACCTCTAATGTGTCTCAAACTTAAACATATACAAAATTTATGCAAGAGCATCACCACATTTTGAAAGTTTTTGGCCTATTTTCAATGTTTGAGTATTTTATGATTCATCATAGTATTTTTTAAGTCTATAGGGGACATTAATGGGTGATAGGTATTTATCAAATTTGAATTTTACTCATTTAGGCATTTCTCCACCTAAATGGTCATTTTAAATTTTTGAAAATCTTTGTATTAACACCAACATTTTTTGATGTTTGTGAAAGGTAAATTTTTTTTACATGGTAGTTAGGGATGTTTTAGTAGGTTTGTGATGGTTTAGTAATTATTATAAGTTTATGTTATGTTAAATTCCTAAATATAGCTAAAGCATACTAGTGAAAAGCCTTTTTTTGCTACATTGGGAGTCAAGAGGTAATAGGATAGTTATAGAAGTTTTTTAAATAGTTACATGTTTTGATTAGTGAATCATTTAAGGTACAGGAGAAGTGTGACAGAAAATGTTGTATATGAGATTGTATGGATAAATAAAGGAAAATCAATAAACAACAAAACTTTGTCAACACGTTAACCAAATTTTGTATGTACTTGTTAAGATCTTGAATTTAGAAGAACAAGAGTTTTGTAAACTTGAATAATGCATTACTTGTGATTTATATTGGTAATATAGGTATTTTTAATTTATTAAATAATTGAAGATAACATATTTGATTTCTAATTGAAAGAGTGGCCTTTAAATATTCTTGAATTTGTTATGGACTGAGTTCAGTGTTCAAGAGTGAGAGTGAATAAACATAAGTACAAAGAAGGTTCTATGGGAGGATTATGAAAACATATTAATTAAGGTTAATTTATCTAATAGTACCTTAAGTGTATCCACACATTTTATTTTTTTATTTTGGTAATACAATTTGAATAGATCAAACACAAACCCTATGATTCTTGTGACAAAGAAGACTGTGTTTGTATATGCAGAAAGAAGTAGTATGTAAAGGTTGAATAAACACATATATACATTTGATAACACATTTATAAAAGATCATAAGTATTTTTATATTAATTTAAGTTTATTTTAATACATATTTCATTGAAATTTTTACTCTCAATGTTTTTTTCATATTGTATTTTTAACTATAGTCCTACAGTTAAACATATAATGTCTCAAAGTGTTGAAATAGAGACAACAAGGAGGTTATTATAGATTTAATAAGTTTATTAAGCTAGCATAGGTTTAAATCAACCTTTAAATTCATTTGAATCTAAGTTGGTATCGTTAAAGTTTAAATAAACCCTTGTCAAGTTACATAGTCTGCAGACAACCCTATGTTAGTGTTTTTACATACAAATTGTGGTTTTAAGAATTCCAACAATAAAAAATGAATGAAATTTGGTGAATAATTAGGGATACATGTGACTTGAAGGATTTTTTTTTTCATATGTGTATGGAATGCTTGGTTACAATTTTAATATGACTATGTGAGTGTATGGGTAAATGAGACCTAATAGGTCTAAATAGAGGCTAAAAGATGACTAAAAAAGTGGTTTAAGATCTGTGTTAGGGCATAAAAACTTCATGGTTAGATATAAGGGGATATAGGGTACCTTAAAAACGTTTTATTTTTACAATATGATATGGTATGTGTCCGTACATTAAAAATAATCTAAAAAAAGGCTAGTAAAGCACATTGTCATAGAGAAGGCAAATAGTGGATGATAAATAGTTGAGTTTACATGTTGTGAGAAGAGATAAAGATAAAATAAATGACTTATTTGAATATGATACTATTGAGAGGAGGTTTCATAGGGTGAGATTAAACCTGAGTTATGTTTGGAGCGAAGTGATCAAAGAATCCTTATCAAAAGATGAGCAAAGTAAACCAAGGTCAATGTGCAAGTTGTTAAAAGAATGAAAAGTGTGATTGTGTTGAAGGATGAATAGTAACAATAGAGTAAAAAGTTTTTTAAGGTAGAAATAAATATTTTAGAAACCAAAGAGTCAAAAATAAAGCAAGAAAGGGTCAAAACTAGGAGTTATTAGAAGAGGTAAGTGTAGGTGAATGTGTTTCTTATTTTCTTCCATTTATGACAAATTTGATGATGAACTCCCCATAATTTGGTATTATATCATGGTAAGTTATAGAGGATGTATGCTTTTTTATTTTAAAATTCTATGTTAGTTTGTATGAAGATATTATTGAGTATGTGTTGAAAGGTTTATTGAGATAGTGATATGAGAATGCTAATACAAGTTTTAGGAATGAAAGAGAGGTAGAAATACATGTGAAAGATAATTTTGTGTGTCTAAATCCATTAATCCAAGAGTATTGAAGAGAGAGAGGAGATATATGTAAATATAAGATAAGAAATATCAAGAAGAGCTAAAGATAGAGAGAAGATTGCCATGTGAGAGAGAGAGAGAGAGAGAGAGAGAGAGAGAGAGAGAGAGAGAGAGAGAGAGAGAGAGAGAGAGAGAGAGAGAGAGAGAGAGAGAGAGAGAGAGAGAGAGAGAGAGAGAGAAGTAGGTAGTCTTGTCAAGAAGAAGATAAATGTCAAGGTGATACCTAGAGATTGAGATAGTAAAGAGTAAAGAGTGAAATAAATATGAAGGGATTAACGAGTGAGGAATGCCACAAGAAGATGAAAGTGAAGAAAATATAACTAGAGAGAGAAAAGGAGATTGCTGAGATGAAAGAGGTTAGAACAAGTCTTGGAAGAGATGAGACCAATAGTTTTTGTTCTCATCAAGAGGAAAGTGAGATGGCCTCTAAAGTAGTTGATATAGAAGAAGAGAAGACAAAATATGAATATGATATCAATGCATCCTATAAGGAGAAATAAGGGGGAAAAAAGACTCAAAATATTATGATTAATGAATTATTGAAATATGTGTATGCAGGTGAAGATTTTAATGAGGATTAAAAATATTAGAAGCATGAGGAACATGGTAAGATTAAAGAACAAATTGACTGGACAATTGAGTATGGAGATACAATTATATGATACCCTAAAGAAGGTGAGACATTAGATGAAGAATAAGGAGAGAGAGAGTTTGAATCAACACCATGCCTCATGACAAACAATAAGGAGGTAGATTTTAGTCATGAAAGCTATGAGGAGAGAAAAGAGACACAAGGTAATAGTTTCTATGTTATGTTTGATGAGTATGCTAATATGAACATTATTAAAGATAAGTTATATGAGAGTATATTGAAGCTAATGAATATCCTTATGGAAGGACAAGAATGAACAACAACACCAAATGAAGTTCTTGATATGTAGGAAGAAACATATGAGGTGGAAGCAGTAGAGAATGAAGAGTAAGCACATGTTGAAGTGTTTGATATTACTAACTTGCAATAGGTTGAGGTGTCTTGATTGGTACCAATTGAAGAAAAAGGAGAGATAAATGAGTATAATATAGAAGAGAAGTAGATGTGGTAGAAAATAATGCAATAATCATATTATTTTAGTCTCATAGGAGACACAGACACCATAATGGTAACTGAGTTTGTATTGATGGTAATTTTGAGCCAAGATAAAAAAGAGTTGATAGTCAAAGATCTTGAATAATAAAAAATTGAACTCCAAGAGAAAAAGAAATAAGTGGTTATGTTTGAATTGTTTTCTTCATGTGCAGGCCTCGACTGCAAGATTAACGAGCATCAGTTGCCCATGATCAATTTAGAAATCCATGGAAAGAGAGAGAAAACATCAAATAAGGAGCCTTAATAAGTTTAACCAAGCATCAATAATGTATAGATGCTTCAAATAGACCTTGGGATCTAGGAGGGCAATAAATTTTAAGTGGGAAGATGTAAATAAAATGAAAGTTAGATCATTTATAACTTTATTATAAAGTTTTCATTTACTCCTCAGTATTATGATATAGGATCATCACCACATTTTGCAAGTTTTTGGTCTATTTTCAATGTTTTAGTATTTTATGAGTCATCATAGTATTTTATAAGTCTGTAATGGTCATCCATGGGTGATAGGTCTTTATCAAAATTTAATTCAACTCACTTAGGCATTTTTCCACCTAAATGGTCATTTTAAATATTTGAAATTCTTTGTATTGGTACCCGAGTTTATTGATGTTTGTGAAAGTTTAATTGTTTTGACCTAGTGGATAGGGTTATTTTAGTGGTTTTATGATGGTTTATTACTTTTTATAAGTTTTTTTTATGTTAAATTCCTAACTGTACCTAAATCATACTAGTGTCAAGCCTTTTCTTGCTATATTTGGAGTCAAGAGGTAGTAAGGACAATTATGGAAGTTTTTGGAATAGGTAGGTGTTTTGACTAGTGAGTCATTAAAGGTAGAGGAGAAGTGTGAGAGAAAAGGTCGCAGAGGATTTTGAATGGAGAAAGAGAGGTAAATCAATAAATAGTAAAATTCTTTCAACACATATACCAAATTTTGTATGTACTTGTTAAGATCTTGAATGTGGAAGAATAGGAGGTTTATAAAATTCAAAAATGTATTATTTATGATTGATATTGGTAATATAGGTATTGTTACTTTATTAAAATAATGAAGATAACATGTTTCCTTTGTAATTGAAAGAGTAGCCTTTAAAGATTTTTAACTTTGTTATGGACTGAGTTCAATGTTCAAGAGTGAGAGTGAATAAACATAAGTATAAATAAGGGTTTTGTGGGAGGATGATTGAAACATATTAATTAAGGTAAATTTATATAATATTACCTTAAGTGTCTCCACATATTGTATTTTTTATTTTGGTAAGATAATTTGAATGGATCAAGTATAGACCCTACGTTTCCTATGATAAAGAAGACCATGTTTCTATATGCATAAAGAAGTAGTCTGTAAAGGTTGAATGAGAACATATAAACATTGGATAATAAACTTATCAAGGATATTAAGGATTTTTATGTGACTTTAGGTTGCTTTTAATACATATTTCATAGAATTGTTACTCTCAAACTTTGTTTGTAAACTATATTCTTAACTACAGTCCTACAATTAAACATAAAATGTCTAGAAGTAGTGAAATAGAGACATCAAGGAGGTGCTTATAGATTACAATAAGTGTATGAAGCTAGCAAAAGTTTAAATTAACCTTTAAAATTATTTGAAACTAAGTTGGTAGCCTAAAAGTTTAAATAAACCCTTATCATGTTACAAAATCTACAAACAACCCTGTGTTAGGGTTTTTACATATAAATTAGGTTTTTAAGAATTAAAACAATAAAAGATGCATGAAATTTGGTGAACAGTTATGGATAAATGTTCATTGAAGTATTTTTGAAGTTTTCTATGTGTACATAATTTTTGGGTATGATTTTAGTATGACTATGTGAGTTTAGGGGTAAAGGAGACCTAATAGGGCTAAATAAAGGCTAAAATGTGACTAGTAAAGTTATTTAAGAGTTGAGTCAGGGCACAAAAACTTCATGGTTAGACGTAAGGTGATATAGGGTACCTTAAAAATGTTTTATTTTCCTAAGATGATATGTTATGTTTTTGTACATTGCAAATAGGCCTAAAAAAAGGTTATTAGAGGACCTTGTCACAGAGAAGGCAAACAATTGATGATAAATATTTGAGTTTAGAGGTTGTGAGAGGAGATCAAGAGAAAATCAAGGACTTATTTGAATAGGATATTATTGATAAGAGGTTAAATAGGGTTATATAAAACCTAAGTTATGTTTGGATCCAAGTGATCGAGGAATCCTTATCAAAAGATGAGTAATGTAAACCAAGATTAATTTGCAAGTTGATAATAGAATGAAAAGTGTGATTGTGTTGAAGGATGAATAGTACCAAAAGAGGATAGAATGATTGAAGGTAGAGATAAAGAGTGTCAAAACTAAAGAGCCAAGAATAAAGAAAGGCAAGAGATGGTCAAAAGTGGGTTTTATTGATAGAGGTAAGTGTAGGTGAATGTGTTTATTGTTTTCATCCATTGATGAAATTTTTTATGATGACCTCTGAATAAAAAATGTAGCTTTTGATATATAAATTATATATAATATTCATCACAAAAATAAAAAAATATGTCCTAAATCTATGGAAATTGGTGTCAAATGTATAATATTATGTCACAAATGTGTATTTGAATCATGTAAACTATATCTAAATTTATTAATTATTTCAACTCTATGTATGTGGAATCATGTCTCTATGACATTCCCCCACTATATGGGAACCACTTTTGAGGTGAGGGGAATGTAATGTGATTGTCACATTTTATCAAAAGGATAAGGCAACTATGTTATATTTGTATTCATCATGTAGTAAATAAGTAAATAGTGGTATCATGTATAATAATACATATAAATTAAGATAATACTATAACAAAACAATCCCTACGATGCATGATATGGATCATCAAAATTCCTAAAAGTAACAAGCTCAACAAACAATCATGCACACACAAAAAAGAATGCAATTTCATGTAAAGTGGGGGTGTAAGGATACCAAAATCAAGGTTCATTTTCAAATTCCACACACTTAATGGGAGGACATGTTAAAATTTCTACACACCAAATAAAATAATCAAAACATATGGAACTAGGGCCAACAAACAAGGAACATGTTCAAATGTTATATAATCCACATAATGAAGAAAAAAAGAATTACACTCAAGTAATCTATTTGATAATATGAAATAAGATAAGTATAAGAAACTATCACAATCATGCCATACTAATCCCTACATACACGTGTTATCAAAAAGCCTTGTAGAATAATATATCAAATACATTGTGTGAGATAGTAACATGAGTATAGGGATGTGTAATATTTAGTATATAATCTCAACATGATAATGTAAAATTATAATAAAGAATATAACCTATATCAATCATGATAAATACAACAATATTCCCTAAACATAGTATGTCAAGAAATTAGAGGAAATGTCTAACATTTAAATGCTCATATATCATGGATTTAGTGCATGCATATGTCACAATCAAGTACCCATGAAATATTTTTTATAGAAATGATGTTTCATCTAATAACATAAAGTAAAAAAACATATGCAAAACATAGTAAACATGTGAAATGGTAACTATTTTTGTATTTTTCATTTATTTGAATTTATTTGTATTTTGTTGATTATTTGATTTATTTGAATGTTTTAGAAAAGAAAAGGCTAACTGATGGTCCCATTTAAGGGATGATTGAGGTTGTTATAAAATTAGAATATGGTTAGATAAATTTTTCATGCTACCAAGGATCATATATATGTTCCAAATATCGATTTATAGAATATGTAATACTATAACTATGATTCATAGGACTCTATGGTCATCAAGTAGTAGTAGAAGTTGTAGTGGTTTGTGGAACCCAGTCTTTAGTGATTTGTCAAATTTTTGGTCTTTTTAATGTATTTTAAACATGTTAATATAATATCAACAACTCAGTACTCCATCAAGGTGTAAATGAGGGCTATATGGACTTCACTATGTATCTCTAATGCAATGGCCTCTTAAGTATTGGTCACCTAGGAAAGGGGATTTGCTTTTTCTTACATCTTTTCTCATTATTAACCTTAACAGGTTGTATGATTAAATATCTTGGAAAAAACTTAAATTATTTTAATGGATACTCATATTAAATTATTGAAACTAATATTACCTTGTTGGCATGAATACATTTATACATTTATGCATTGTGGAAGGTAGTGAGTGGATCTTATAAATCCAACGTCATCTGTATAACATAAAAAATACTCTCATATGTGGTATTAAATTTTTTTTTGGTCACATGTACCTAAAAATAATTTAAAGGCAAATCAATCTCACCAAAAACTTTCTCTACTTTTGAAATGAATGTTTTGAAAATTTTGGTCAAAGGGTGTAAATAATCATCTGCATATTCGAAATGTGTTTGTAATGTCATGGTATATACATTATCATTAGAACCATTATCAACCATAACATTATATATGGGTTGATGATCAATATGTGATATAATAAATATTGAGTGAATATCTAAATCATCATGCACAATCTCATTATCATTCAATGAAATAGAAGGCATCTAAACTATAAGAGGTATCTTATGTGTAAGTTTGAAAATAATCTAATCTAATGGGTGAGCATAATGTCGACAATGAAGATGTGAATTGTATGACATTTTAATTTTTGGTTATTTCTTATAATTATATGGTAATGGATTTTTGAATATCTTATAGTTTTTATGATCATTATATTATGATCTTAAATCCTTTGGAGGATCATCAAAGGTAATATGTTCATTATTGATAATAACTTGTATCTTATGTTTCAACTTGTGACATATGTTCTTATAATACC
>JARHVA010007650.1:200000-347500 GCA_037957365.1 Torreya grandis | reverse complement strand
GGATTTACATTTGAATAATTAAAATGGGGTTGGAGATATGAGAAATGATGCCATATAACTTGGATATAAATAATGGTACATGAAAGCATCCATGTGTAAAATCCACAAACATTAAAATAAATGGCTCAACTCAAATCATAAATAAGCATAAAAAAGATTGCATTCATCATAATGGGCTGATTAAGTAGCTCAATTCTCATTTTAATGGGAATTAAAGTCATGTGATGAGTTTGAATTTCCCCAAAAAATGAGATGAAGTTAAATGGAAACTCAAATTATTTGATCTATCAAAAAAGGGTTGTTTAATTAAATTAAGGTACACAAATTAAACTGATCATCAAAATGATTAAATCCTCTGTAACATAATTCCATAACTAAAACATTGAAATAAACTATTTTTTTTGAAAAGTATTGTGTTTGTATATTTGACCACTTCCAACATTAAATGATATTGGACTATACATTGAAACAAACAAAATTAGAATTATTCAACTAGCAATAAATTCAAACTCACTATAGAGGTCACCATTAAGTATCTATGCTCATTCAAAACTTATCACATCTTCATAAAAATATTAATTGACTTTGAGGCATTTAACACAGCTATGAAACACTACAGTTATATGTTTGAGGAAATTTGACACCATAAGATTGTAATTGATAATGAGAAGTTTCTTCTACACACAAGGGAATACTCCTCAAACATTTTATCCATTGGAATAGTTGGACTACATCATGCATCAACCAAACTATAGGTATACCCCTATGTGGTCCTTGTCTATAATGTTTTCTCTATTACTACATGAAATAATTATATAGTATAGTAATTAAGAATAAATAATCTAGTGACATACATAGTTGGCGTTGCATATGAAGGCTATTATGGATTGCCCAAACAAGGCACCATTTACAATTTCAAGAGGATGAACTAAATTGGAAAAAAAATAATGATATCAAATAATTTATCAAGGATTGGGCTAAAGACTCAAACAGATTTGTATGGAGATAAAAATTTATCTCAAATCATATTAGAATTATAATAGGAGTGCATTTAATGTACATAGTGTTTATAATGATGGATATAACCATATTGGACTAAAAATGGGTACCTTTACTCGCTATGATCATATATGGCCATAAAATCCTAGCCCTAGAAGACATAATTTTATATATCCTAACTAAAAAAGTACCTAAGATTAATAAGGGTGAACATTTTTACATGTTTTCCCATCTAGTAGATGCAATCTATGTAACAATTAACTATCCATCTATTATTGCATGGACCCCTATTTCTAGAGTTTTAGTCTACTCAACCTTTTAAATGTTTTACATTTATAAATATAGATAAAAAATAAAGATGATATCATAATTATTTTATCCACTAGCCTACACTACCATCAATGAGAAGCCTATGCCAAGGGTATGAGGAGATAAGGAGAAAAAAATATAAAATTAGCTCTAATTGTTACTATCCAAACTCCACCCTAATTAGAATCAAAGTGCATATTGGAAGCCCCATTGAATTCATTAGGTTTGCTCTAGATAAGCTAGTTAGTAAAGAAAAAAATTTCCAATCTAAATATAATATGGGTACATGGTTCTTGAAATTGATCCAAAAAACCATGATACATCCCCTACCTCTACAAGTTTAAAAAGTTAATCTCAAGGTATAGTCATCATATACCAATGTAGCAACTCATAGGATCTTAATTACATAACCTACCAATGAACTTAGACAATAAGATCCCAATGGTGAGGGACAACTCATTTGAGGCCACGAAGAGGAAAATTATAGGTTTTGTGTTATCATGATCTCAAAATTTGGACATAATATTCATAAATCCTAAATATGAATAATAGGCCCTAAGGAAGATGTAATTTGATGTGGCAACACTAGAGGTAATTAGGAATGTTCAATGTGGTAAAGTAAAAGAGAGAAAAAAAATGTCTAAATCCTAAGGATGTTCCTTTCAATGATGAACACTTGAGAAGAAGAATATTTTAATCAAATACACTTGCATCAGCATCACAAAGGATAATGCCTTCATTGTAGGTAATTATAACACCTCTTATTATTCCTTTGATTCAAGTTGATTTAGCTAAATCCAAATGCTAAACATTATAGGTAACTGGAAAAGAGTTAGTCTAAATTCCCCATCATACTTGTCTCAATGCTTATATACATGATATTTTCCCACCATCTCCCTCCATGATTGAACTAAAGAATGCATCCATTAACACCCATCCTCACAATCTATTCCAATAATTAAGTGTTGAAGTTGTGGTCCCTAAGAAAGACACACCTATTACAAATTTATGTAGTAAGTTATGCTTGAAGGTTCACCTTAGTCCTAAACTTGCCATTACATTTGCTACACCAATTCCAACCACTATTTCTGCCCTTCCTCTTTCACATGTTAGAGTAAGTGTCTACTTGACTTATCCTTAGACTACATTACAATGTGATATGACTCTTGTTTCCTAGGTTTCCCATGTTTTTCAACAACTTCCCCTTTCAATGCCTTTTATTTCTTCTACCATTTCTTCCACAATAGGAACAACATAAACGTTGAATAGACAAGTCCTTATATGAGGCTAAATACCAAATATGGGTCTTCTCAGCATCATTTCAACCTCCAATGTCATATTTATGGTAGGACTATTAGGAATTATCTATACAACCACTTTAAATCCTAATGACATAATTATAAAATGAAAGATCGGTCCAATTAGACTACATGCTATTTTAGAGAAAATGAAGGTAATAACTCAAGGAAGTAGTGATTTCCAACCTTACACACCAAATGCATAATCTATCTACACTTCACCTCTTTTCACCATACAAGTTTATTTTAACACTCCACTAAGGTCCTCTATTATGAAATGAGCCACTTTGTCATCCACAAACAATGAATTTATTTTGGTTGATCATTCCAATCCTACACAAGTTGTAACACCCCCCTAGCTCCACAATGTTCCACTACCACCTATCTTACCCTTCCTGTAGGATGAAAAGATTGGATACATCATATGAAAATTGTAAAGTTGTAGAGGTAAGACCTAGTGATTGGGGATAAACCAAAATTCATAATGATATTTGAGCAAGCTATAAGGTCTATGTAAAGATTTAAATGAATAATTATGAGATATAAATATCAAAAAATTAATTCTGATACTGAGGAATAACTCTTCACCCTAACTACAAGGAGATAAACAAAATCAGGGAAGAAAGATGAGTATGCAGTGGACTCTAAATCAGTCATTATATCCTGTGGGCACATGAACAAGAAGGTAATCTAAAGATTAAACTAGATAATGTATAAAATAGTAACATATATGAATGCTATAATCCTAGACAATGTCATTGTTTATGACAATAAAGTATTGAAATCATTATACAACATAATGGTTGAAGTTGTTGGAAGCCAAAGTCAAGAACATTCCTTTAAGGAATAAGGTCATGCAATATCAAGATAAGATTGTTGTACAATTTGAGGAAAAAATTTCCACTCTTACCAATGTTATTAATTAGAGTTAGTGTCATGACATAGAAATGATGCCCCTAGTAGACATTATTTCCACTCTTACCAATGTTATTAAATAGAGTTGGTGTCATGACATAAAAATGATGCCCCTAGTAGACATCAATGTGGTTAAGACTTGCATGGCGGGCATGATGACATCTTTTTAACAATAGGATAATGAGATGCATGGTGTTGTGGACTATTGGTAAGGATGTGGACAAAATTTTTGGATTATTTAAGTAGGTTAAAATACATGCAATTTTAATGTTGAATGGATAACTAGTTCCTCATACTCATTTTACTGCCTAATTAGTGCCATTCAATACAAGTTTTGAAGAGAATATATCACATGGGAACCGAGGGAATAGCAGTGAAAAGATCAAACAATCAGGGATGTAAAATAAAAGGTTGAAATAGCTACTACAGTCAAAGATGTTTTGCATGAACCTCTCATAAATCATGACATATTACTAATAAAATTCAATGTGATCTTTAAACCGCCAATTGTGGACTATGTTTGGGTTGAAAGTAGTTTAAAAATGTGGCACTAGTTCTATAGAGTCAACATATAGGCCCAACTGTAATCGCAAGTCTAGGTACTTCAACAGCCCCATTTTCGAGTCAAATGAAGAGCCCACTATAATGATCTAAATTTATATGTTTATCTGTCATAGCCAAATTTCAAGTTAAAGTGGTAGTCTAATTTTAGACACCACACTTTTGATTATTGCATGGACTTTATTATTGTCATGGAAGTTCCATAATAATATATTTATAATTCACCTTCCAATAACATGAATATGTTGTCTATATCAACACAAGATTCAAACTTGTCAGGAAAGTATAATGGGCTTCAGTTTTTGTTATCTTTCTCAAGTTCTATATGTGTATGAGTGAATCCTAATTGAGCAAATTTGACTTATGAGACTGATGCATGTTCTCAGTTTGCAAATTTTTGTGTTGTAGCTATTCTAATTATTTTGTGTTTAAGGATCTTGATTTATTTTTAATTTTTTTATATATGTACATGTGGGCAATTTATTACAAATCATTATCTGTTTAGGTATGTGTTACATTAATTATTTGTAAATAATTTCCTTTAATTTTTTGTTGTGTATTTTTTTTATGAATAATAATTAGAATAGTTTAAAAATTATTATAACTATTTGTTTGATCAAATTAATTTGAATTATTTAGAAATATTTCATTTTTTGTTCTCTAAGAAAACTTCCTTTTCTACCATACTTTTTTTCTTTTTTTTAATTTTTTAAAATTTAAATCACTTTAATATAATCAATATGTGAATACATCCATCCTAAGGTTAGAAATAATTAGATAGTCATAGATTAGAGTGACCTCTTAGAAATCCTTAAATGATATGAAACTACCTTACTAAAGCAGCTATTCCATTATGATTATATAAACGACTCACAACTTACAACTTATACCTTAAATTGGGGAACCATCAATCTTAAAACGAGAGAAAGTTATCATGTCAAACTATTGAAATGGTTATATAAACCCTACATCAAAAAATGTTATTGTGTTGAATTCAATGATAAAAGATTTTTTATTACAACATATATGTTATTAACTGTCGCTAATATAACAAATATCTCTAAATTTCAATGTTGGTGGAATTTAAATGTATTAATATCATTTAAATTTTAATGTATTATGCATGTTGAATTGAATGAAAATGCTTGAACATTAACCAGAAATAAATAAGAATATAAATTTTTAATTTTAATTTATTCATATCTAAATTTTAACATACATATCTATAAGAAAATTATGAAGCGAATTTGATTGTTAGAATTTACAGCCAATATTTTTGACATAGATTTCCATATTTTTCACCTCATGAAATCCCTCATTTCAAGTATGTAAAAATCAATATCTAAATTTATGAACTTTTTTCTTAAAATGTTGGAATAATCTTTTCAATTATTATATGGTTCCAACTTCTCAACATTAAAAAATTTGAATCAAATTTTACTTCTTCTTTCTATATATTTATTTTATTTATTATTTTTTTTTTCTTGGGTTTTGTTTTGTAAAGAACACAACCCCCAACCATAATGGTGTGTAAATTATGAAATACTAAATGTCTTACGGTGAGTCTAATATATGGAGATTTTTTTGGAGTGTAAAATATGGTAGGGGTCGCCACTTTGACAGATATTCCTATAAAGTAGTCACTCACATAAACACCCTATGGTCAAATGCAGGCATACACAACCACAAATAAAGACAGTGAAAGCTTAAAAGGCATTCATTTGTTCTTATAAAACAAGAATCAATATAACTCAATTTTTAGCTTAGCACTTAAAATTAAAAACCTTCTCTATAGAAATAGAAAACCACAGCAAATTTATTTCATCATTCACAAGCATTGATTCAACTTGCTAAAGGAAAATTAATAACTGATTCCACAAACTGTAAATAAGTAAGAATCTGAATAAAATGAAAGTCAAGTAGCTCATTTAGTCCACCACCACATGCATAACTTGATTCAAAATATTCTAACCAAAAATAGACTCTCTAAACATTCAAGAAAACAAATTATACAAGAAACATCTACGGATTCTGTTTAGTAAGGCGCTGAAAAATGATGAGTGGTGAAAGGGATAGGTATAGGCAGTATTGAAAAAACTCGTTTTTAACTTCAATCCTAGTTTTATCAATATGCCTACACCCAAAGCCTTGCTTTCCACAACACATCTTTTACCAGCAGCCCTCAGTCTCGCTAACCTGCACCACATAAAAAAAAATGTCAAATGGCTGTTTGCAATGAGTTCTTATGTGGTTGAGTTGTGTATTTATAGTGTTGTCATGTAGCCTCAACAGTTCAATCACGCAGGCGATGTGATTACCGTTTGTTCGAGGCGAACGAAATTTCACGAGTTTTGTGCGTTTTACATGTCAGTCCGTACTGCTAACCTCCATTTTGTCGAATTCCATCTTAAACTTCTAATCGAAACGATCGGCCCATCCTATTCTTTAAAAAGCTGTTTTTTCCGTTGTGGAGTTTTTCCTATTGGAACTCCGTTTTTAAACTCGTTGGTTGTACATATTGTTTTTTAGGTTTAATGTTAACCATTGAGGTATATTTATTTTGTCACATGTATTCAGTGAAAAACATTTCAATAATTTAATATACTTTTATAGTACAAGAAAGGTAGTATGTTTAAAGTTATAAGGAGAGAATGCATGTGTATGAGATAACACCAATTTACACGATCAATCGCATCTTGGGACACTTCATGTAATGTAAAAAATGGTAGTGAAAATAGGAAATGGACAAAAGTATTTAATGAAAAATGTTTCAATAATTTAATATACTTTTACGGTACAAGAAAGCTGGCATTGACATGTCCAAATTAAAAAGGAGAAAGTGCATGTGTACAACATTACATCAATTTAAAGGATCTCATCTTAAGATATTAGAACCTATTTTTCTAAACTTGGTCAAATAGTTTTCTAAAGTAACTTTAGTGGGAGGTATAATGGTTTTACATCAATAATGCATCACACTAAAGTATAAATAATGTGCAATTTAGATTAGATCAATTTTACATTAAAAAAAACACTAAAAATAGATTTAATTATAACAAAGGAAAATAATAGAATAATTGAAAACTATAAATTTATGGTTTTGAAATTAATATCGAATTGTTTCAAATATGTATGATGATTAATGTTGAAAATAGATGAAGATAAGTTTAGGAATTGATGTTGATATAACATAACTTTAAAATTTTGAAGAAGAGTGAACACTATGCCCCTGACATGGTTAGGTGCATATGCTAGGTCTAGTGTACATTCCTAGTAACTATGCTCTTTACCAAAACAAAATTAGCAATATTAATCATTTTGTCTAAGACTCCAAAAAGTCCATTAGTCTATCATAAATCACTATGCATTGCCTAGAAATATACCTCCTTCCGTTAAACTATAATAAACCTGCAAAACCTTGAAAGACATAAAAAAAATGATATTAATTTAGGGGCAATGCCTCAATCAATCCTCCATCCTTAGAAAAGGTGCAAACTAGCACAATATGTACTTTCAAAATAAAACATGTGATGGAAGTCCTAATCCTTATATGATCTTTCACCACATAAAAAATGGTAATAATATCATTTGAAGAATTGGATTAGAAATATGCCCTAAGCACTTAAATTTTTTACTCTTAGACTTCTGCTTATCATTATTGACCTCTTCTTGGAACTCTTATCACTTTTTTTATCATTAAATGTTTATCCTATATGAACTAATTTACATTCAAGTGCACACACACACACATGTGCATTACCATACATGTGTGCATGTGCACACATGCCCACACGTGCATATGTGTGTGTGTGTGCACGCACGCGCACACACACACACACACACACACACACACACACACACACACACACACACACACACACACACACACACACACACACACACACACACACACACACACACACACACACACACACACACACTTACACACTTAGAATTAAAATTGGTTTATCGATGTGCAAGCTGACACACAAAGGGTGGTAAAGTCAAAAAAAATGAATCACAAAGATTAAAAAAATGAGGAAGTGTAAAAAGGGACCCACACAAAGAAGGCACCAAGAACATAATATATGCTCCTAATGAGAGGTCAACGAAACTAAGAAAACACATGAATCATAAGATAATGGGGAGGAGAGATAGAAAATAGTATGGGAGGAAAACATGGCTCAAAACATAGGCTAACACGCCAATAAGAACATAATATGAACTCATAATCAATATAAAAATAACTGTCATAAATTAATGAACCCCTAAACCATAATTATATGTCTACATAATACCCCACTTTGATATGTGTGTGTGTGTGAAACCAAAAAAATGTATTTGGGAGAGCCTGAATAAGATGTAGTGGCTGAAATTTATAAGAATTCTCAATGTATATATAGTAAATGATAATTTTCAAAAACTCAAAATGAGGAAATAAGTTATCCATCTTGGGTACCAATTATTTCAAGCTAAAAAATAAAATAAACCCTTTACTCAAGATATACATCAACATTATGAATACCACTAGAAAATTCATAAAGGACTTGAAACAAACATCCATACTCTCATGTATTAAGTGTGAACATGTATGAAACTAAAATAATGGAAAACATTTTCAAGGGAAACAGGGTCTATATAAATAAATATCCAAGGAAGTTCTACAATCAATGAGATTAAATGAAAAATAGAAAAAAAAAATCATTGGTTATAAGGACACATCCAAGTTATCTTTATGTTCATATCTATGATTTTTTATCATATGTGAATGTGTCTCATTGAGGATACCAAGTGAAGTATGCCCTTGTAGCACTTCAAGGCTGCATTATTGCTCAAAAGACTACCTTGCATATGTGCAACAAAACCTTAATTAAAATTTAGTTTGATACATTAAAATATAATAAACAGGAATTGCCTAAGGAAAATAGGGGCAAATAATGAATTTGCCTTGTGAAAATTGAAAATTGAGAGAGAGAGAGAGAGAGAGAGAGAGAGAGAGAGAGAGAGAGAGAGAGAGAGAGAGAGAGAGAGAGAGAGAGAGAGAGAGATGTTATATGGACTCCAATAATGATTAGTGATGTTATAAAATAGCTTATCTAACAATGCATAAAATCCTTTAGAAAGATGAATTTGATTTGTGGCATTAACTAGTTTTAGATTATTCTTATAATGATAATGACTAGAAATAGAATTGTAAAGTAAACACTCTCTCAAAAGTTTATAGATAGGTTGAAAAGTGGTTATGTATATCCTACAAACCCTTGAAACTCTATGAAGCCATTTATCGACAACGATTTACTAGAAAACTTTATCCAATAAGTAGAACCATGTCAAATAAATGTAAATACTTTCTCCTTTTCTCTAACCATATTTTTCCATAATGTATAATAGTACATGAAATACTAAATGAAATGTTTAGACTTAATGTTTTAGACACCTTAAGTGTGCATCTCTACATATCATGCACATTGAGAATTAGGGATCATGTAATTATATGCATGTGAGTAATCCATACCAATGTTATATAAGTCTCCACCTTCTCTCCTTATAGTAATGATAAATTAATATTTTAATTCTCTAAATTCAATCCTACATTATGTACAAGAAAGTTTCCATAAGACTTTAGTATATGATTATGGTATATTATGAGCAATGTTTAGGCTCCCTAATAAGTGTGCAATATATGTGTTCAATTTGTGTAGTATTACTAGATAATTAATTGAAGATAAATGGATTAGGATTCATATGTATATATAGGAATATTTGAATTCAAATTAGGACACAATTTCACATAGGTCAATAATGTAAAATAAATAAATATTAAAATAGAGTGAGAAAAAATGGCATGGTGGTGAAAAGAAACCACAAACAACATGACAATTTTTAAAGTATGTCAAAAGAGGTCAAGACTATTTTTAGACTTTTTAAAAATATTTAAGATAGAAAACCCATGAAATAATCAACAAAATGAAATTATGATAATTGGGTAGATCTTGAGGTAGGGAATTAAAATATGAAGGTTTTCAATGAGAAAATGCATACAAAAAATTACTTTGAAGGGTCACATGAGAAGGTAAAGTGTGGCCAAATGATCCCAATGCAATGTAAAAATCCAAATTTACTTCTGCATCACAAAATCACTAAAATAAAATGACTTGTAAAAATAGGTAAATCCGTAATTCCCCACTTTGATGTTTGTGCATGCATATATGTATTCAAGTAAAACATAAAAAAAATGTGCATATCATGGAAGGTTTTAAGGGAGAAGACAAAATGCTTCTTGCATTTGGTATGAATGCTCCATCAATGCTCCAATTTTAACATTTCAAGTGTATTGATAGAAAAATATGAATGTTTAACCAAATGAAAGAATTTAAAAGCTAAAAAAATGAGCAAAGGAAAAAATATGCTTGGTAGTATGTGAAGCATGTTTCCATCAGTGAAACTTTGAAACTATCATGTGTTTAAATTTACTCAACCAATTCACTAAAGAAAAAAAAAAATCATTCTCATAATCTATACCAAGTGGAAGAATATCCTTCTTAGCCAAAGAATAAAAAAATTGTGGCCTCTTGATACTTGTAACTTCTTGAAACCTAAAATTGAAGATAAAATAATATAATTAGGTGTACCCCTTTGATGTGAGTGATGTTTTCAAAAATTACTCATCTCAACATAAAATAATTAAACACACCATTTTTAACATAGATTTTTTTTTAATAATCTTGAAATCAAATTTTTAAAGACGTAAATCTAGCCATAAAATTATATCATCATGTAAATCTCATTGATAACCCATTACTACTATGTTAAATCAATACAAATACCTGAGGGTGTAGAAAAAAATAAAGGAAGGGGATTGTTATATGCCTCAATGATACCTATAAAAGAGGGGAACTTAATTTGTCCCATTGAAATAATATGATCCTTGATATTGTTAATGAATTGAGACCACTACATAAGAGTAATGAATTAGATTTATAAAATTATTAGTTTCATATAAATTTCAACACAACATAAATTCTAGTTTCAAATACATTTGGATCATGTTATAAATATTCAAGATCCTCAATGATGATATTTATCTTAGCGAATGTGTTTCTATAAAAATGATATTTTTATAAAGGTATTATAATATAAAATTGGATAATACATGGAAAATTTATCCCTAACAGGGTGGTCCAACTTTGTTAGATATTATTATAAATTCTTCTAGAAGATATCTTGCTATTAAGAGTTATCCTATTCACATTCATATGCATGCTTTAAGTTTATTATTAGTTTTTTAGCTTTAAATAAAACTTATATTTACATTCCTATGCATGTTGTACATATTAAGTAGGATTTGTTTATCTTTAAAAAAATTTACTATTATTAGTTTATTTTTATACATAAAAAGGGTTTACCCTATTATAATTAAGAGTGGAAAAAATATATCTTCCACATAATTGATTATTTTTATAAATTATATTATTTTTATATAATAGATATTTTTTATTGTTTATTTGATAGGAGGAATAAATAATTTTTGGATGGTCATGTAAACTTGTACAAATGGAGATAAAGATTAAACCTTAAAGCTCACATGTGATGCCTTTTATAGCAAAAAGAAAGAAAAAAAAACCAGCAAATATCAAATGGGCTACAAAAACTACCACACAAAGTGCAACCAACATCTGTGAAAAATTTGTACATCCTCTGTCATGCTACAACCCTCCTAAACAAAGGGTCATACTAGAAGTCTTTGCCATTCTTATACCTTTCTTCTTATTCTGCATTTCAATCCACTTCCCCTAGTAAATTAGTTTCAATCAAATCTAGAAGAGTTTGGTTTTATTATAGAAAATTAATCCCTAATAGTTTGTTTTTTTCCCTATAGATGCTTAAATATGGGTTTATGTGACAAACAAGTCTTACACACTTGAAAAATATCACTCTAGGATCTACCCTTCAACTCATTACCATGCCACTATTGAAAGGCTCATGGGTCCTCATCTTACTATGCTTAAATCTTTATATTATGGTCTGATCCTAAAATAATGATTACCCGAATCACTTGTATCCTAAAACATGCTTAAAACCTGATATATATCCGCCATTGTTAGTTATAGAGCTTTAACTTTTCTATATTCACTAAGAAACTATTATTCAAATATGGACACTAGTGTTAAAGATAATGTCATATATCTAATTCTAGTGTCCATACAATATAAATACATACATTTGAAAATCTATAGATTTATATGGGTTGGCCTATTTATCTTATTTAACCCTCCATGAGATTATTTTCAAAAGATGTTCTATAAATATAAGTAAAATAATATTCATTAAAGCCAATTCATATTCAAGATATTATTAGTCATAAATATATAAAAAAACACCTATCAGGATAACAAAACTATGCTACTCTTCACTTTTTCCAAATAACTCCTAGGATAAGTATTTTCACATGTCTAAATTAGTCAAATAAATGTCAATGAGTAGTTTTTTTAATGTTTCAAAATAGATAACTATATACACTCACATATAGCATATTACAATATTATTCACCAACAAAACCACATAAGGGGGAGAACTACATCAATCTCAGGAACTCTTCATAGTATATGGATATCTAGAAAATGATCACTAATATAAGAATATTTTAGTTTGGATCAACTTCACTTGGTCCCACTAACCCCTATTTTTCAATGTGACATGCCCCAATTAGAGTACCCATAGCTCTGAGACACACACTAATATTGAAAAATTATATGCATGAACCAAATATATAATATACAAGGTAAAAATGACATATAATTGGTGCAAGTGGAATTTATAGAAAATATTATGTATTGTGACCTATACAGGCATTGAAATCATGATATAAGCATCAGCACTAGTGTGTAGGCTAATGGAGAGCCAATTTCAAGAATCCGACAATGGGATCAAGATTTTTAGAAAATTCACTCTTTCACTTTCGATACTCAGATCTCTTTTTACATATATAAATAAGATAAGTGTTATCTCTTCTTTTTGTTTAATCATGAAAATAATTATTTATAATTGTACATTTCATAATTATCAAATTTTCATAATTCAACACTATATAGGTATTATTTTGAACCTTAATTATTTAATTGCCCCACCTTTTAGAGTAGATTAATCATTACTTGATCAAGATACTATTTGATTTAACCCTTATTTATAAAAATGGTTAAACATTTATTTAACCGAGCCTATGACTCTTCTTTTACAATAATAACTTATTTAAGGGTTTCAACCTTCTAGAGTTTGAGATTACTACATTTATTTTCATGATCTAATTTTTACATAGGCATAATATATTCAATTTTTTTAATCCTTTTTGCCTTAGCATTCATTTTCTTTATTTTTTTCCTCATGATATATATATATATATATATATATATATATATATATATATATATATATATATATATTAATTATATAAAACATTTATTTAACCGAGCCTATGAGTCTTCTTTTGCAATAATAACTTAGTTTAGGGTTTCAACCTTCTAGAGTTTGAGATTACTGCATTTATTTTCATGATCTAATTTTTACTTAGGCATAATATATTCAATTTTTTTAATCCTTATTGCCTTAGAATTCAATTTCTTTATTTTTTTCCTCATGATATATATATATATATATATATATATATATATATATATATATCTGTGTGTGTGTGAGAGAGAGAGAGAGTGTGTGTGACTATGTTGTAGTAACTATCCAAATCTCTACACACATTGCATTAATGCAAAATACTATTCAAACTAAGTAGGACATTGGAATAATAATAATCATCCCTTCCAGATTCTATAAGGCCTCTTCTCAAATATCTTTATGGGGATAGTTAGCATCCCTATAACTAGGTTCATGTCATCACCATTCAAATAAATAAGTTGAGAAAACCTATAGTCTTAAGTGGAGATGGTCAATAGGTTCCTCTTCCATCAACCACAACACAATCAGCTATGATTAAGACTACTATTTATTTATTTAATCATGATAATTTCTATCAAGTTCATAAAGATATCATTTATTTCTTAAAAAAAAAGAACAACCATTACCAAAGAAGACAAATTTTCCAAATGATATACCATAATTAACAAAAGGTGTCAAATTTTCCAAATGATATACCATTACCAAAGGTTCTAAAATTTTAAAATGATATACCATCACCAAAGGTTCCAAAATTTCCAAAAGATACATTACTATTACCAAAGTTTCCCAAAATTTCAAATGATGTGAACCGCAAATTAATTTCTAATAATGATGAATAATCCATAATTCGTATGTTTCAAATCAATGTTAAATGGTAACCAACCACTACATATTTGAAAACTTTACCATTTCCTACTAGTCATCTAATGTCTATGATGAATACTATAGGAAATATATAAAGACAAGTTTTGATTCTCAATTAATAAATATTATCATGCAATGCTACTATTAATGTCCTATATGCTTAACCTATAGTGTGTCTAGGGATATATGTGGTTGACTTGTGGATTACATACCTTCATATTATCTTATTCCGTTTCTTAATTTTCTTAGTATGGTCAGCCTATAGAATAACCATGGATAATTAAAGTATATATAGGAGGTATTGGTTAGTATTTTATCATCATATTATGAATTATCTTCTAACTGAATTATTGTGGAGGTTGTCCCCTCAAAATGGCTCAGTCATAATATTCATGTATTCTAATTTTTCACCAATTATTACTATTATTATTTATCTTCTTATTATGTTCTTAATTATATGATATATTATTATATTATTGTGAATAATCTAAGTAATTTCATTACAAATGGTATTAGATCTTTTATTTGGAAATTTTTTTTGTGGCATAATGTTTTTGGATCTTGTGTCCTAAGCACTAGAAGGTTGAAAAAACATAAATTTTGATCTGGGAAGAATTGAATTTTTTTTGTCATCATAGTTTTGTTTTTGTGTTTTTTTTTAAAAGAAAAAAAATAAGAGTTAAAAAAGTCTATTTTTTTACCTTGTGTAAATTATTAGTCATTGAATTCATCTATGTGAGATTATTGAAACATTATTTTATATCAATACATTTTTTTGGGATGAAAATTTTCACCCTTATGCACATTACTAGTCATTTGATTCATCATGGAGAGGTTATTGCAATGGTATCATATGCCGATATAGTTATATTTTCCCTAGTTTTAGCCCTCCTAGGTTTTGTCCAGGGTTAGACCTAATACTTGTGTATGTAGGAAAGGGAAAGAAACATGTAAAACTTCCCACCAAGATGACATGGAGTATGAAACTTTGCATTTGAGTATTTTAGTGGTGGTTCAATGCCTTCAATCAGAGTGACATGGCATGGTGTAAAAATATTATCTCCATGCATTTCAATGGGAAGTCATGAGAATGAGAAGGGATATAAATGGATTAAGGTATCAATTGTAATAACTCACTCGATAATTGTCTAACCTTGAAGGTGATCCTTTTAAAAATAACTCTCCACCAATTCAGTTTGGATCTCTCAATCCAAATAATTATAGCACCAATATGAGACTAAAGTTGATGTTGCTAAAAGTGTACTTGTACAAGTTTGATGGTAAAGATCCACTCACAAGGCTTAGTCAAATTTAGAATTTATTTGATCTAAATTAGACTACCTATTCAAAAAATGTGGTCATGGCCTCTTTATATCTTGAACTTGAGTAGTTCATTTGGTATCGGTAGTTATGTGATTAAAATAAAAATAAAGGTGTCTCTATTTCATGTTTGATATTTTCTGATGACTTACATATCCACTATCACAATAACATCTTTAAAATCTACTTCAACTAGCTAGCCAAGCTATGCCAAACTAGGACTATAAAGGATTACATTCATCAATTTTATAATCTTTCCTTACATATGACAAACATCATAGAGGAAAATATAACTGAATTAATTTTTTGTGGAATCAAAATAACATCCAATTAGACATTTTCATGTTTCATCAGTAGTGTATTTGAAGCCATACCAAAGGCACACATAGATGAGTCAAAAGAGTATATCCGATTAAAACCTTTCACTAGTGTCCACAAATGCAATTTCCTAACACCATCATTTTTTTAGCCTACTAGATTTACCCCTTAAAAAAATAAAAATAAACAATTAAAAGGATTCTATTGTGGATGTGATATAAAATGGAGCAAATGACATCAATGTGATGAAAAGAATTTATTTTACATTAAAGGTGCCATTGAGGAGGAAGATGATGATGGGGTTTTGGGTGCAGGTTTAGAATAACCTAAGGATTAATCTAAAGATTGTCAACCTACTATTTCCTATCATGAACTTTTAGGCATTAATAATCCTTAAACACTTAATTTGGTCGGTTTCGTAAAGAAAAAATCAATCATGTTGATTGACTATGAGTGTACACATAACTTTATCAATAGTAATTTGGCTACTCATTTGAACTATTTAATTTATGTAGCTCTAGAATTTTAGGTCATGATTTTACATGCTGATATAGTCAACTATTCAAAAAAAATCCATAGTATTAATATTTCTATAAGAAACTGCTTGTTATATTCCCCTATGTTTCTCATTCCCATGGGAGGAGCAAACATTTTTTGGGAGAGCAGTCACTCACAACTTTGGGAACTGTTTATATGAATTTTTAGGAACTATTTATGAGGTTCCATTCAAAATATAGGACCTTTAATCTAAATGGATTATGGGTTAAGTCTCTACAATTGGTTATTTCCCATCAGATGATGAAGATTCCCAAAAAAAGTGCTAAGGGATTTTTGGCATGCTTATTTCCCATAGAAGTTCAACCAACCAAGGAGTATACACATCCTAATTTATAAATGGTATAAGATTATCATTAAATTATATTTTTTGACATACCAAAAATACTTCTTCCAAGCCATATGCATGATCATGTCATCAATATAATTTTGAGAAGTACACCACCCAACATCAGACCCTACATGTATCCTTATTCCCATAAGAGTGAATTTGAAAAGGTGTTACATGTGACCTTAGAGGTAGGAATCATACAACATAGTCAAAGTTAATATTCATCCCCTATGGTCATGGTGAAAAATAAGGATGACACTTGGAGGATGTGCCTAAAGTATAGATAACTCAACAAGTACACCATCAAAGATAAATTTTCTATTCCCATAATTGATGATTTTTTAAATTACTTTCATGGTGCTATTTATTTTTCCATGTTAAATATTCATTTTGGGTATCATAAATTTTGAATTTACAATGAGGACATACCTAAAATAGCTTTCAAAACTCATGAAGGCCATTATGAATTTATGGTCTTGTATTTTGGATTCACAAATGCACCATCTACATTTCAAAGTTTTATGAATACTATTTTAAAGCCATTTTGAGAATGTATGTATTCATGTTTTTTGATGATTTCATCATCTACAACGAAAATAGGTACTTTCAGTTATAAAACAACATCAACTTTATTCCAAACCTTTCAAATGTGCTCTTGGTGTCCAAGAGGTGGAGTAATTATATCATATTATTTCACATAAAGGAGTGAATGTTGATCCTAGAAAAAACCAAGCAATGATGGAGTGGAAATTTCCTAAGACCCTCAATAACCTTCGAGTATTTATAGGACTAATTGGTTACTATTGTAGGTTTATAAAAAATAATGGTAGTAATGTAGCCCCACTCACCTATTTGTTAAATAAAGGCTCCTTCTAGTGGATGTATTCAACTATGAAGTCATTTTAAAAGTTTACAATGGCTATATGTACAACTCCAATTTTGGCTACTTTAGATTTTTTAAATACTTTTATTATGGAGTCTGACACATTAGGAATTAGCATGAGAGATATACTCATGCAACAAGGTATACCATTGGAATTTGATAGTCACCAATTGAAGGGAAAAAATAGGTTGAAACCAATATTTTAGAAAGAGATGATGGCTATTCTTCATGTAATCAATCAATGGAGACCTTATCTGATGGTTCATCACTTTCAAGTAAAGACTGATCATGATAGACTTAAATATTTCTTAGAAAAAAAAATTCATCTAAAAAACAAAAAAATGGGTTACTAAAATTTTAGGCTATGATTTTTAAATACTATATAATATATCATAATAGAATATGGCGGAAGATGCACTATCCTAGAGGGATGAATCAATTGTGACATTGTTATGTGCAATGACTATGTGGTAGGCATATTGGCTAGAGAAAGCAAGATTAGAATGGGAGAATAACAGTGCTACCTATGATTTAATTAAGAATATTTATCAGGGTTATAGGGGAGATAATAATTTTACATGGAACAGGAATTCATTATGGTATAAAGACATATTATACCTTTGTAAACATTCTCTCCTCAAAAATAAAATCCTTTAGGAACTTCATAAATCTCCATTGGGAGGTTCCTCAGGATTTTCTAGAACATATCATGGAATCAAATAAGATTTATTTTGGGAAGGACTCAAGGGGGATGCCCATAAATATGTGGTTGAAAGCATGATATGTCAATAGAACAAAGTTAAAACCATTAAGACCTCAATTTTTTTGCATCGTTTATCTATCCCTAGCCAACATTAGAGGAGGTTTCCATGGATTTCATTACTAGCTTGGAATGGTCTAAGGGTGAAATGTTATCATGGTAGTTTTATATCAACTCACCAAGTATTCACATTATTTTCCTTATCACATACATTTGTTTCCAATATAGTAACTTCTAATTTTCTAAAGATAGTTAAAAAATTACATGGTACTCCAAATATCATTATAAATGATCGATATCCTATTTTTATTAATAATTTTTGGGCTAAATTATTTGCATTTTTGGGCACAAAATTGACTCATATCTCATTCTATCATCCTCAGTATGATGTTAAAACATAGGTATTCAATAAATGTCTAGAAGGATATCTTCTTTATTTTGTTTCTAATAAACATGACAAATGGGTTCATTGGTTGCCACTTGTCAAATGGTGGCATAAAACTTATTTTCACACTTGTTCCAAAAATTCAAACTTTGTGAAATTATATGGGTATCATTCCTATCCATCACCTCCTCCTTGAAAATGCATTCCAAGGTTGAACTATTGAGGAACACATTCATCATCAATAGGATGTACTACAGAGTTTGGGAGAGATTTTAGCAATGATACAAAATCAAATGAAATAAGTCAATCAACAATGTTATGAGATGCATTTTAACATAGATGATTGGGTATTTTTTCATTTATATCCATATAATCATATGTAGCTGAACTAAAATAAAAATGATAACAACTTCTCACCTAATTATTATGGCCCTTATCAGATCTTAAAAAAATTGGTAGTGTGGATTACAAACTAGAATTGCCCCCATCCACTCATATACATACAATTTTCTATGTAGCTTTCTTGAAGAAATTAATTGGACATATCATTTCCAATCAAAATGATTTACCATAATTAGATGGAGGCTAACTCATTCTAGAGCCTGAAGGGGTCCTTCACATGTACAATAAGCAACTGTAGACTGGAGAGATTGAAGAGTATTTGTTCAAATGAAAGAACATACATTTTGCATATACAACATAAGATGATGAATAATTCCTAAAAAATCATCCTATTTTGATTCAATATTGAGGAGAAAATCTATCTAATGGGGAAGGACATGATACACCCTTAACCTATAGTGTGTCTAGGGATATGTGTGACCAACTTACAACTTACATGCCTTCATATTATGTTATTGCATTTATCAATGTTATTAGTATGGTTGGCCTATGGAATGACCATGACTAACTATAATATATATAGGAGGTATTGGTTAGTATTTTATCATAATATTATTAATTTTATTCTTATATCATTATTGTGGAGGTTTCCCCTCAAAGTGGCTAAGTCATAATATTCAAGTATTCTGCTATTTTGCCAATTGTTGTTGTGGATATATTTGTTTTTTTATTATTTTATGATATATAATTATATTATTAAAAATCATCTAAATAATTTCATTACATAATGATAATATGGTCACAAATGAACCTCTTATAAAAAATGTATTTAAATATTCATATATGAAGAAATTCATCATGCACATGTTACCTTTATTTTTTGTCCATGAGGACCATTCCAACCATATAATTCAATATGTACATTCTTTTGGTCATTGCACTAAATATGGGTGTTTTTTATTTAAATATTTACATGGAAGCCTCACACAAGAATCTTGGGATTAGTTTTATAGTTCACCCAATGGCTCATTACCTATTTTCAAATAATTAGAAGATGTTTCCTTCTTATCTTTCAATACACACAATGTGTTTAAATTTGTGTTAGAACATTTTCAAAGCTTCAAGAAAAATGATAATGAGTCCATTCAAGATTATGTTATTTGATTTAAGAATCCCTCATATTCTTTTACACATCATCATTTATATTTTGAACTAAAATTCATATTCAGTAGAGCTCTTACTTCTCTACTCATAGAAAGAGTATTATGTAAATTTTATACCTCATTTAGTAACCTATATATGGATTTGCATAAATATGCATGTTTTATACTTTACAAAAATAAATATTTAAATATGTCTAATTCAAAATATATATGTTTTAAGGATAAATAAAATAAAAATGAGTTTCCAAAAGATCATATACAAGTATGTGTCATTCCAAAACTTTATATGATACATTTGAACCATTTATTGAATATTGAACCAATATCAGATAGACATCCTACACTATCAATTCTAATTTTACGACATCAAGAAACACTTAAAATTGTATCAAACAAAATTCAACCTTGCCAAAAGGATTTAATTATCATATTATTAATGGGTGTAACTTAGTTTAGGAATAATAATGTTGACTCTATGGAAAATTAAAATCACTTTAATGTAAGATTTTTTCCACAACTTGGATATATTATCAAATAATTACATCATAAGAGAAGGTAGAGGGACTTCTTAGGTTACATGATATTACCAATTTCTTGTGGTCAAATGGTTATCCAAATGAAATTTTTATTCATGCCTCATACATATTAACACCCATTTACATTAGGATTATTTTGGGTATATCAAATGGAAGAATAGTTCACATACCACATGATGGTTATAATTATCCTAATTAATAATTTAATGGAGAAGAAGAGTATTTCAAGTACCTATACCAATATAAAAACTTGGATCATGATTAATATGATTCATTTGATAAAAAATAATCATATTAAATTATGGAAAATTGTAATAAAAATCAAATATTCAATAAAATACAAAATAATTCAAATAATGCAAACATATAAAAATATTTAGCATTTCACATGTTTAATAGATTTTTCATATGTTTTTTACTTTATTTTATTAGATAACATATCATTTATATAAACACATATGTTTGAAAATACTTTAGTGTGATAAAGGCATACACTAGATCCATGATGCATGCACATGTAAATGTTGGACATTTCCTCTACTCACATGATGCACTACATTGGGGGAATCTTACTTATAATGCTCATGAATGATATTGGCTATATTGTTTTATGATCACTTTAAAATATCATGTTGAGCTTATTTAGTAGCACTTACACATTCTTATACTAATGCTTTTATATTACACAATGTACTTGATATGTTATTCTACATTACATTTGACTAATACATGTATGCAATGACTAGTATGACATGCTCATGTTGTTTTGATTTAATGTGAATTATCAATATTGTCACAATTTTTTCAATATTAAAAAACAAAGTGATATAAAATATATAAACATGCACATAGGACATCATGATCTCAACAAAATACAAAAGGACTATAATGTTTTAGATATTTAAACAAATTCTTTTACTTTGCCTCAATTTTAGAAAGTGATACTATCAATTTTTTATTGTCTTCCAATAAAATACTACAAAAACAAGAATAAATGTATAACCAGAAGTATAATTCCAATCATATATATAACCAACCAAATTTGAATCAATATATCATATTAGTTTGTTGTCCATTAAGTAATGAAATTTGAGTTTATAATTTAATGTCCCTTTGGCATATCTTACAATACTATTTTTTTTTATCAATGTGTTTCTTTGGGTTCCAACATGAACATATATACCAAAATTACTATATATGTGATATATTGTCAAGTAGTATTCAAATATATCAAAATTAAAATCAATTATCTATATAGATTTGGATCCACTTGATCTAATTAATATGTATTGGACAACTTTAGCCCAACATCAATGGGGGCTGCAGGTAATTTACAATCCTTAATATCAAAGTTATACATGATATATGAAACATATTTATTTTTGACACGTGAATATTTCATATTCACTTTTCCATACTTATATACCAAGTAAGTAGTGCATGAATCACAAATTATGCAACCATAGTTACTCTAAAATATACAAACAAATATTTAATATTTCCCATGTAGATAATATCATCCATAGAGAGAACCAACATAAAAATATCATTACATGCACTCTTAATATAAAAATTAGGATCTGATTTACTATTTCTAAAACTTTTGTTACATATATATTAATATATCCTATAATACCATCCTATAGATTGTTACTTAAAACTATACAAGGCATTATTCAACCCTTAAACATGGCATTGCTTAGAAGCCATTTAAAATCCTCCAGGTTGTGGCACATATTTGCTCATCTATGTACCCACTAAAAAAATCATTTTGTACATCCATCTTATCAATAATATAACCCTACTAAAATACAATAGCTAATACTAGTCTAATGTTGTCCATTCTTTCTATAAGTTCTAAATGTCTTAGTATAATTAATAACTTTTTGTTGGGTGTACCATGACTAGCCTAATTTTATACTTATCAATATTTTTATATATTTTTTACTAATTATTATACATCCATGTTTTACAAAAAACTTAATTATAATGAGGTAATTCAAGAAATTCCCATGTCTTATTTATTTCAATTGTTCTTGTTTCATTATTCATATATTCAAACCACTTTTCCTTTTCTTGAGGTTCCTCAAAATGTTGTCACTTATCATGTTTCATAACTTGTGACATGAATATATAATTCACTTTTAATTGTGACCTTATTTTTATTTTTTATAATTTTATGTCTAACATTTGAGTTGGTGATTGATCATATTATCACTTACTTTGATAGTTTATTTCTCCAATACTAGAGGATTCAAGTGCTTCTAAAATTCAATCAATCACAAATTGATTTTCCTTTGTCTTTGATTCATAAGTATATTATTCCTCTTATTTTAAGACCACATATATACTAATTATAAATTTATTTATCATTGTATAATATAACCCACATGCCTTATTTTATGAACCATATCTAATGAAAAAATATTTAGGACTTTGTTATAAAATTTAGTCCTTTTTCCCTTGGGTATATGTGCATAAGAAACACATAAAAACACTTTCAAGTGATCAATACTTGGCTTATTTCTATACCATGATTATTTATGAGTCATCCCTTGTAAAACCATTTTAGGAGTTCTATTCAGAATATAAATTGTTGTATTTACTACTTCACCCCAAAAAAAATCCAAGTATTTCTCTTTCATCATAATATTTGACATTTCAAAAATATTCCTTTTATTCCTTTCAGTTACACCACTTTGTTTTGTAGTAGATGAAGTAGTGAATTCCCTCTTGATTCAATAATTTTTGTAGAAATATCGACATTGATCTGATATATTTTCACCTTTATTATCTAACCTAATCACTTTGATGTGATTTTCCTTATATTTTTCAAACAATTTCTTGAACATTATTTTTATTTTTTAAAAACATTTGATTTTACATTCAAGTTATACACCCATTTTTTTATTGATTAATCATCAGTTATTCTAAGTAAAGTTTCCATAGGATCACAAAATCCTATATTAATTATCTAAGAAGTCATCTAGCTCTTCGATATTTTCCTATTCAATTTGTTTCTCTATTTTGTTTTCCCATAATACATTTTTCACATACTTCATTTTTTTTTAAATGTATGTGATTACTTCAACCATTTTCCATTTCTTAATAAAAGTTAAAGCACTAAAATTAAGATGCACATATCCTTATCACCAAATTTTATTATCATTCATCTTACTTGCCTTAAATGATTTATTTATTTGTGAAAAATAATGAGGAAACCTTTTATCACTTTCCATATTATATTTTTTCCATAACCACATGCTTTTTCAATTTGTGCATAAAAATTCATTTATTTCCATCAAAGGTCACTTCATATTTTTTTCCAACAACATATATTTCTTGAGTGCAGGAACCAATAAAGTTTCATTGATGTATTATACCTCACCATCAATGTTGTCACTGTAGTAGTTCCTTTTCCATTGGTTCCACGACATTGATTATCTTCTAGTATAACTATGATATTTTTATTCTCATCTAAAGTGATGAACAAATATTCACTATATGTCATATGAAAATAACATACAAAACGAATATACCAATTGATATTATTACGTGCATTTGTATTAAATCAAGAAACAAACAAATCTATTTTGTCTTCAATAGTGTTATGATAATTATTTTTCTATGTCCGATTTCTTAGCCTAATAAAATGATTTGTAATGTAGAATCATATTTTAATAAATTCATCAAGCATTTCATTGATTTTCCCCTTTGAAATTACCATTCCTTCCTTTGAATTTATAATTTAGTCCTTTGAAATCAGTACTACTTTTTAAATTTATAGCTCTTTGTTTTCTTCTATTATTAGTAGATTCTCCTCGTGATTCATTTCTATTATAGTATTTATGAAATTGTCTCCTTTACCCCTTATGTGTGTTCAATATGAAAATGAATGTTCAATAATCTCTTCACTACTCTTCATTATTTATTATGTTGTTAATAATATCCTACATAACCCATCTATCTTCAAGTTTGTGGGATATTTATAAATCAAGACTATAGAAACTACATTTTCAAAATTTTGGGTAATGTTTCTCAAAAATCTATCATTGACATGTGTGTCATCTATATATTCTCTTAATACCTTTATTTGAATGACTATGCCTTCTCATTTATGCATAATTCATTAACAAATTCATTTTTTGACATTTTAATATTTTTAAGATTCTTTCAAAATGTTTATAAATTTGTAGTTTATGCACCATGGTAAACATGTAAAATTATATCCCATGCATTATTAGAGTGATCATCTCCACTTATTATAGGAAATATTATTTAATTTATTGTGACATGAATATAAACTAAATCCTCATTATAATTTTTTACATTTACATTATATTCCCTTATTTATGCATCAGGTATAATACTTAAATTTATGGGTTCTATATGTCCATTTCAAAAAATTCCCAACAAGTATTTAAATTTTAGGAGAGTCTTCATCTTACTACACCAATAATTTGAAATATTACTTAAAAGATATTAATTAGACTATTAGGTATACCATTTATACTAATAGTTTCCATTAAAAAACATGTAATCATACACAAATACATAAGAAAACACTAGAGACATCTCATAATTCAGATACTACCCCTTTGTCCCATAAAATTTGGACCACACACCAAAACAAATTACTTTTTTATTATTTTACAATTCAAATTGTTGATAAAACATCTATATTAAATGATCAATATCATAATTATAATTGACATTCATCCAGTAATGAAATAAATATATTTTTTAAACACCTTACTCAACTCATTTCAATAACTATTTTATGAGTTTTATAAAATTTGTGGAGAAAATGATTTTTCTATAAAATTATGTACTAAAATCACATAATGTGCACAATTTTTGGCTCTTGATATTTCAATGTTTACAAAAATGAAGCAATATAATTTTAAATTATTAAAATATTATGCAAAAATGCACTATTCTTTGCCATGCCATGCTAAATTTCTACCTCCTTTAAAAAAAATCTATTAGGAACTCTTATCAAATTAAATATATAATATATATACACTATGTTTATGTAAGTCTGATTAGTTAAAAAATAGTTGTGTGTGTGTGTGTGTGTGTGTGTGTGTGTTTGTGTGTGTGTGTGTGTGTGTGTGTGTGTGCGTGTGTGTGCGCGCGCGCGCGTGCGTGCGTGCGTGCGTGCGTGCGTGCGTGTGTGTGTGTGTGTGTGTGTGTGTGTGTGTGTGTGTGTGTGTGTGTGTGTGTGTGTGTGTGTGTGTGTGTGTGTGTGTGTGTGTGTGTGTGTGTGTGTGTAGTGATGCTCATTTTATTCAATTATGATCAATTAAAAACAAATTTATAAGAATTTATTAAAATTCCATGCCTCTCTTCCAACATGTATTTTATTATTCTAATATATTTTGGAGTTTAATGTTTCCTTTAAACTATTTCTTATTTGTATACTCCTCTATTGAAGCTTTCTAAAACATTTTGAAATTATCAATTTAATTTATAACTATAAAATATATTTTCTTTTTGATAATGTTATGCCAAACTATTATAAAAGTGGAAAAAACATAAAACTATACATTTTTCTTATTTATTTTTTTGTGTTGTCAAGCATCCCTCTTCCTTAGATCTAGCTCCTAGATTCTACTTGCTCCTAGATTCCTTATATCTAGCTCCTAGATTTGGATTACTCCTAAAATCCTTAGATATATCTCTATTACAAGATGAAATAAAATTTATAAAAAATAAAAACACTAAAGTGATATAATATCATACACAAATGTAATATTAATATTATTAAACAAAAGAGCTTCAAGATCTTACACTTATCTTTTTTAAATATTACAATTATTTTATGAATAAAAAGTATTGATAGGTCCTTGTAAATTCAAAAAATTCACTAAAATTAGATATTATCTAATAAACTAAATATTATGTAACTAGAAGGCAACTAAATTTAATTAAATAATTATAAAACTAAAGTATATGCATAGTGAGAATTATTTCTTTCCATTAGGGTTTCATCCTTATTTATAAGGTTTTCAAATATATATGTTAGGGTTTATTTTGTGATATGATTTATGATTTTAACTTGTACCAAAAATTACATATGGATTTAATAAATGAGCATTGATTCTATTTTTTTACTCAATTCATGATTGTACTCATTTCATAGTGTGTTACTTTGATATGTGTCATTGTGTTCAACCATGTAATCTCATGGATTAAATATTTATACAATAATAAAGATAAAATGAATAATAAAATACCATTATGCTCTAGTTGATGAATTTATTATGATAGTTGAGACCAAAGATACCCATTGGGATGATATGTAAAGACATCCTCCCATGGATACATTTAATGGTAATGAAGATAATTGACTCAATTTTTTGATCGAAATCCATGAGTGATGAAATGTTGTGGGAGGCTAGTGATGAATATAAAAAGCTATCCCAAACCACTAATTTTTTGTAATAATATGACCCTTATATGATATTAATTATACCACTACTATTTATATTATTCATTCATCTACATCCCCAGTTACACATGTGATGTCCACCCAAGGTGTGGGGTCATGAGAAGGCCTCCCACTTATTTCTATTCTTATTCCTACATGTGATACCTATACCCATCCTGTAATGAATAGAAATATTAAACCATCTATCTCACCTACTACACATTCCATTTATTATAGCATTAACAATCTCAAAGATAAAGTGTTGTAGTTAGACCAAGGAGCACATTGATCTAGTGACTAATTATATTCATACACTTTTAATCATAATCCATTAGCTCTGAAGGTAGTTTCATATCACATACCTTTATGGTTTTTATCTCATAAGATTCAAATAGATGATGCAAAAGGTTATTTTGAAAATCATCTTCAATTCTATCATGTAACATGATTAGATTATGCAACCAAAAACCATTTATTAAACAAGTTATTTACATGAAGCATCAAATACTATGCATTAATATGATTCTATGGCATTCTACCTCAGTTAGTTAGTGTGTTCCTTCCTCTAGTTTATCAATTTATAACACATATTTATATTAAAATTGATGGTAAAATATATTATTCATAAATTTTCAAACTCAAACATTGGTTCAAAAATATAATTAATTTAAATGTACTTTGATACAAGACCATGCTAAGTAATATGATGAACCATCTGGTAGAAAATGAGTTAAATTATATTTTTAAGCAAATATTTTTTTCACAACTTCAAGGGTCTATATTATTCAACAAATCCAAACATTTTGATGAGTTATGCCATTACGTGGGATATTGTAAATTCAATATACTTGAAATCAATAATATTAAGTATACTTCTACTACTACTTATTCTCTACCATGTTTCAAAATAGGTTAAATTATAAGGGAAATCAAAATAAAATGAGAATAAAGCCAGGATTACAATTAATGCAATATCATGACAAACAAATAAGATTATTTTACTTTTTCCATATAAGTATAATTTTTCACACTTACCTCAACCTTCTAATTAATTTACACAAAATTCTTTTGAGTGAAACATTTTATCTCTACATCCACCATTAGTGGTAAATACAAGAAAACCTTTGCCTAATAAGTAAGATTAGAATGTTTATTGGGATTATCATAGATGTGTTAGAGATTTTGAAAACAAATGTTTCATTAAGGAAAAATATGAAAGACTTTATCAATGGAAACACCATTGAGCTGATCACACAAAAATAATATGCTAAACCAAAAATAAATGGGAAATGTAAGTTGAATACTTTAATGACCAATTTCTAAGGCACGATGAAATAGAAGCTAAGGATATTTTAAATTATATCATAGATACCATGCATTTCCTTCTCCTAAACCATATAGTCATCCAATAGACAATATTATTTGCACAATTAAAATAATATTATGAAAGTGGCCTATGATTATATTTAATGATACTACGATTATCAATGATGAATTATATTTATATGAATTATTCATAATATCTCACATCAATGATCACCATATACATATTTTAATGGTTGATAATGGTTCAAGAAAACCATTTTGTACCATGACACTTCTCAACTCTCTCAGATATATATATAATTATTTACAAAATATTACAATATTGATAAAAGGTTTTAATTCACATACACATGACATCATAAAATGTATTTTGATACTTATTATAATTTACTATTGATTATACCAGGTACTAATGTCTTTGACATGTTGTTGGGATACCCTAGTATAAAAAATATTTGTTAATTACCATATAATTTGCATCAATGTGTCAAGTATATACATTGAAATAGGGTAGTTAGAATTTTAATCTTTCAATAAGAGTACCTTATCAAACCAATGGTTCATCCTCCTCTACCACCACCACCACCATAATTGGTTATTAATCCTATTTAGTATCATTATACATAAAAATTTATTACCCATATTCAAGACATTTTTTTAGAGGCATTTATCACACCCATCTAAGATCTATCTATCCACTAAATGCATAGAAGTGAAATTGATTCTCTTAGTCAAATATTTCCATAATAGGTACCACATCATAGAAGCTAGTCCCATAAATAGTTAAATGTGTTCTATAGATAAAACTAGTACCTATGCACAATCCTACTACATGGAGAACTCTAAGTATTCTTATATATTATAGAGTTATTCATCATACACAATATTATATGAGTAGTGATGATGACGGTTACTTTAGAACACCTTATTCCTTTTAATAATATAACCATTCAACCATATAATAAAATACCTCCTATGAATATTCCATTGAGAAGATAAATGGTTGGCATATTTTAACATATTTCATTAAATTAATAAATAAAAAACACTAAAATATTAAAAACATAAAAGAGCATGACCTAAGCATGAGATTATTTTGTATATTTATCATATGTTTTGTATATGGAACATCCTTTTTCATAAATTTCACTAGGTATATGAATGTGATGCATGCCATACAAATCATATAGGGACATGTTGACATTGGACCTTTCCTATACCTATGGCCCATGATGATGGTGGTGAAATGAACTTTTACAAGTTACATTATCAAATATTATATTTTTGTAATATATACTTAGCATGTTTATATATATATATATATATATATATATATATATATATATATATATATATATATATATATATATATATATATATATATATATATTGCTTACATGTGACATAATATATACTCATTTATTACATAGTTTTACATGGAAATGATATTTACTATGCTCTAATACATACATATATGGATAGGGTAGACTACTTTTCACTATATTTTACTTTCATTAATGTTATTGCTTTACATGATAGGATAGTTATTTTTCTATTGTGTGTGGACCTTTATCCATTTTTTTTTTCCACTATCCTTTCTTATTGAGTTATTTATGATCCTTATTTAGTTTTTTATCCTTTTTTTTGTGAAAATTGTGCCTCATTTATTTTTCATCCTTATCCTTATTTTTTTGTGGAATTTATTTCACTATTTTTATAGCTCTTCATCCTTGCTTGTTACAGACATATTTATGTCCCTTTTATGTGGCCCCTTGTATAGATGTGTAAGATATTATAATATTGTCTGGCATTGTGTGTTGATATTGTTGAGCTTGTATGATTGCTATATTTTTAGGTGTAGTGATCCATTTCATGAACCTCCTATTTCCATGTTATATCATGATTTAAATCATGCCCTTCCTTATTGTGTAGTATTATAAAATGATAGTTCTATTACATGATTCATAGATACACATGTATACACATACCACTTATATTCCCTTACATTCCATATTTTACGTACATGTCTTGACACCATATACATTACTAGGATGACATACTCTTAGTTAGTTGACATGATTTTACATGATTTTAAATTCATACATGACATGATACTATTCACTTTTGAGATAAGTGACTTATAAGATCCTTCTATCACCTAAGACAAGGGACTTATTACTGGTATTTATCATAAAAATTAAATCCTCGATGAGTAAATCTGGATACAACATACGTATTTTATAGTTTCAAATGCAATTGAAATATTAGACGTTACAATTATTTATAGTTTTCATATATATTTTGGGTAGAATATGTAGGTTATATTAATCCATCATACACTTCATGAGTGATACAACATAAATGAATAAAGATTCATATAAATCATAGGAAATGTGCAAGGAACATATACTCCATTTTATAAGATGTATTCAATTAGGTATGATGTTGGTTCTTTAACATTAAGGTAGTTTATATTTGGTATTGATTTAGTGGGGAATAAATTTGGTTTATACACATTTTTTTCTATTTACCAATTATTTTTAGGTGTGGAGAAAACTTGAATATATAATTCCTATTGTAGAGGTTAATTCATAATTTATGGGGTAATGCCTATTGAGGATCGACAATGTTAAATGGCCATAGGATTACCCATAAAAAACCATTATGTGGTTTTCACATTATCATCCCTGGGTTTACAATATTATTTTTTTATTAGTTAAATATGGGTTGGAGGAATTTTTATTCCAATCCATAGCCCTTTGCTTATTCAAATTTTAAATTGAGGATTGATTAGCTTCAATTTTTATATTTTCCTTATGTGATTCAACAAAGAAGTAAATTTTTACAATGATTCAATAGTGAAGCATTATCATAACCATGTTATAGGGAAAAAATATTTAATCACATATAGGTGTAATCATTCCTTTCTCTATTAAGTATCACATTAAGAGTATAGTTCAAATTTGAAGTTTCATTCTATAGACACTAATTACTACATCCCATTAATTGTTTTTGTTAGATCATGTTGTTCATTTGGAGCCTTATCCAAAATAAAAAGTGTGTTATAGAACACACACACACACACACACACACACACACACACACACATGTATGTATTTATGTATCCTTTTATTCTTGTAATTTCATTGCATTTTCACACTTAAATAAAATTAAGGTATATGTAGACTCTAAAATATATTATTTGACACTTGAAAATTTCAATATTGACCTACACTTATCTTTAATGACTTGTGCATTTCCTAAAAATTCTCATTCACCATTATCACACACTTGCATTCTAGTCATGAACCCAATCCCTTATAATTTAAAATTAGTCACCTAATTGAACCTCTTAGTCTGTGATAATTGTTTGTGTAGGTTTTAGGTACACCAAAATGTAACAAGGTAGCCTCTAACATTTTAGGATCTTAATAGAGGTAAAATCTAGTCTAGGACATGAGTTGCAGGTATGCGTTTTGAATAACTTGTTGATGGAATAGATGGTAGGGCATGCAGGTTGTTGACAAGCTTTTTAGATGGAGGTGTGGTCTCTAAAGGATATTCAATCTCTACATGAATTAGATATGAAAATATATTATAACCTAGATTGGGTAGGTCTAAAAACAAAATCAAAAAGGAGGGAAGGGTAAAGCAGAAAAGAAAGCTTCTATGGTTTTCAAGAATCACTTCCTTGACTAGTTTGTAAAAGGACAAGTGCTCTTATAACCTATGCTTGTTGATAGAAGAAATTTCACACACATAATCATACACAACTAATAATTCTAAAGAAATACTAATGAAGGAAATTCATAAGACTCAGATAAAGGTTTCTTCATTTAAAGCAGTTATTTCAAGCTCTTACTCAAGAGATTTTATCTCTTGCTAGTGAAGTATCTAAGGTAGTTATTGCCCAAAAGCACATAAAACTACATCAAATAAATCCCTCATGTACATTCAAAATTATGAATCAATTTGAACTTAATTATCCTAATCAATATATTTACCAATATTTTAATATTTGTACATCTACAAATCATTACATCAATCAAAATAATCAAGAATCCATTTGTAGCTAGAGATTATTAAAACATACAACCAAAAAAATAACTATTAATTACATATAAATTAGAAATAAAATAGATGAACACATTTGATGACAATCAAAATTGATGACACTCTTGTACTCAAAATTCTTTGGCCCCAAAATCCATGTTGGATTACAATTATTTATATAGACTTGGGGAAGGGGTAGCCTCATCCTCCAAGTTAATGTAAAGTCATTACATGTGATAGTTAGGACTTGAGTTCTAGCTATGGTTCAAAACCATATAAAGGTCCAATTTGAGTTATCAATTTAAAATAGCCTTTGTAAAAGTGCATGTGTATAAAGACTAAGGCAAATTTTATAGTTATAGTTTAAGATGTGTGAATAAGTACAAATATATGCACCATTTTACAGAGTTGTTCATGCATAAAGTCTTAGCCTTTTATAGGGTATGATAACAACTTGTTGAATATTTTTAGATTAGCCACCTTTAAATGAAACTCAAACATTCATCAAAAACAAGTATTGATTTTGAACTAGTGAAATTGTGACTAATCTTAATATGACTATGCATTGCATATTGCTTGTCCCTCTCATTGATTTTAGACCTTCGAAAACTCTCCATCAATATTGCACTATTGATCTCTATGTATTGGGCTCTTATTCACTATTGTATCTTTTGCTTAAACATTCCCACAAGGGTGACACTTGTCACTATCACTCTCACTCTAGAAATCCCTTAGTTTTCATGCTTGATTACACACTATAAGATCTTTAGTACATGATTTAATTCACAATGTAGATCTTAGTGCTTGAATCTTTGACTCCTAGAAGATTGACACTTGACATTTTTAGATTTGTCAATGTAAACAATATGAAAAAGTGACTTAGCATGTATATATATAATAAAGTGTATGAATGCAGGGTTGCCACTTAGAAATTTCATGGGGTATTTTTTTGTCTATTGATCTTGGTAGTAGGGCATTGTTTTGACATTTTTTCATGGGGAAATCATTGTGGGATTTTTGTGTGGGGCATGTATATCATCAGGGAGATTATTTTAGATAAAATTTCCAAATCAATTATCTCAAAGAGTCTATTTCATCAGGTAAAATGCTAAAGGTAAATACAAAGGGTATGTCCATTGGGAAAAATGTTTGAGAACACAATTCTATCAGGGGAATTTTTGTGAACAAAATGTTAGCAATAATTTTTCCAAAGACCAATTTCATTAGACAAAATTTTAGAGACACAAAGTTCAAAGGGTAAGTTTCATCGAATAAAATGTTTAAGACATAACTTCCAAATGAATTGGTCTAGGGAAAAAGGCCTAAAATAATTAATATAAGACAAAAGTCCTAAAGGATAGGATCATAACAAAAAATGACTGAGACAAAATTCTTGAAGGTTAAGTGTAAAAGGTCTGAAAGGTCAATGTCATGGCAAAAATGTATGAATTGTCTACTTCATAGGGTATATTCTAATGGGAAAAGGGACTGAAACAAAAGTCCTAAAGGGTAAATCAAGTAAGGAAAAGGGTAAATGTAGAAAGGGCCAAGTGTAATTGTAGAAAGTCTAAAGGGTGAGTCTATCAATAAAAAAGGTCACCAAAAAAGGATGAATGGAAACTACAAGGAATTTGAAGGATCTAATTCATAGGGAAAAGTGCCCATGATAAAATTTTTAAAGGGTGTACTTTGTAGGGAAAATATTTGAAATAGAAGTCTGAAAGGGTAGGTTACATAAAGCTCAAAGGATAGGTTCAAAGGAGCCAAAGAATAATTATATCAAGAAAATGTATTAGCAAGATTCTTTCTAGGAGAATGTTATGAAGACCAAATTTCATTGGAAAAAATGTATGATATAAAAAATCTAGAAATAATATGTTTTTCTATGGAAAATGTCTCGAATAAAATATCTAAAGGAATTCGATTAGCTCAGGGAATTTGTCTAATAAAACCCAATTTTTTTTGATAAATTGGTGTAGAGGAAATTGTTATGGATAAAATGTCTGGCATAATAAAACCAAAGACCAATTCATGTGAAACAAAAATTTTAAAGAAAAAAATATCAAAAAATATATGTTTGAAAACATAAAACCTAATAAAGACTCCTAAAATGTATAAAGTTAGTCAGTGAAAACACAATACCAATGCTACATTGCTAAAGTATGAAAAGGAAAATAGTCATTCTTCTCCTAGGTTTTGCATAAACATATAGAAAAGGGGCTCAAAGTCAAGATAATAATATGAAAAAAGGTGGGTCCCCATTTCCTATGGAAAGAAGGGGATGTTGGGTACAAAAAATAACAACTTACTAGGAGAATACTTCTATGTATTCAAGAACCAAGAAATCTGGTTTGTAATCTTAAATAAATCATGAAGTGTGTCATAGAATAATACTTAAATTAGAAACAAGAAAGATAATCATAGGTAGATTCACATAACATACTTACCTTATAATTTCTTAGATATGTGTGTGTCAAACATGTATTTTATTTAACCCTTGCTGTGATGAGTTTTTTAAAGGCTTTAATGAGGTTGTAGGTTTCATACTAGTATCTATTAATTCTCATTAAATCAAGGGAAGGTTAGGGACTTCTCTACTACCAACTAGGAATCCATAGCCCTAATAAAGATAACTTGGGTCGCTTATCTTCTCATTCCATTATTTTCTTAATCATGATGCATGGTACATTGACCTTATTTCATCATGTGAGCCTTTTGATTTTATTTTGATCTTTTGAAATCATTAGTTCTTTCTTATTTTATATTTTTATTTTGTTCTTAAATAGAAAAGAGAAGAGATGGAACCCCAATGAGCTAGTATAATTATAAAATAAATCCTTACTACAATGTCCCTTCTAGCCACATCTATACCCAAAATTGTCATCTCCAAGAAGTATTTAATGTGATAAGTGTATTTGATCTAATAAAATAAGAAAACTTTCCAAATTTTTATGAATTACTCTAAGAGAAACTTCCACATGCCTTATAAAAGTATTCAATTATGACACCATCTAGAATAATCCATGTTTACCTACCTTTATCTTAAAGACTCAAAAATATAGAAATACACCTAACCTATAAACTAGTCCCAAATTTCCTATTCTCTTTTCAATTCCTCCCCTTTCTACAAGTCTTAAGCTCAGTTGCTTTTGATTTTAGCTTAGTTATAGTTAGAGAAAACATAATTCTAATTTTCACAAAAAGCAATAAACAACATCTACTCTAGAAACCATAAAATTTAAACTAAGAAAGAAAGAATCTAATCTCATAAATTAAAATAGTGAAAGTAGGAAAGATTATCTTGAAAGTAGGAAACTAATCTAAGAAAGTAATAATATAATCTAAGAAAACACAAAAATCTTATCTAGTCCTATAGATATGCTAATCTACTTCATTGGTTTGGGGTTCTTTGAGATGGTATAGCCATGAAGTATTCTTCAAGAACTGTCCATTGAATGGATAGGTAAGTTCATTTCCCTAAAGGTCCTTCAAATGAAATGAATTATTACCATGATTTCCAAAATCTGATATGGTCCAATCCATAGTGGGGAAAAAATTTCATGTTATCCTTTCTTCGCATGGGCTTTATCCTAAAGTAACACTAGATCTAAAATCCTGAATGATTTGACCTTTTCTCTCTTATTAAACCACCTCTTGACCCACATCCTAATGTTTTTTGAATGTCTATAAGGTTTCAGTCATTGAATCTTGCATTTCTATTATGTCCAACAATCTTGATTCTACTTTATCTTTTGGTTCTATGTAGTCCTACATAAATTGATAAGTGGGTAGCTTCAAGGGAATATTGGATTAAATCCATACACTAGCAGGTAATTTGAAGCTTTGAGGGCTTGCTTATGTTTAGTCTAGTTTTCCCAAAGAGCATACTTCAATAAATTATGATAGTCCCTAAGCTTGTCCCCAACTAATTTCTTAATTTCATTGATCTAATTCTTATTCATTAATTATACCAGTCCATTTCCCTAAAGGTAATAGTTATAAGATGACTTCATAATAATCTAATTATCATGTTTCCACTCAGTAAATTTTTCCAATATGAAAGCCAATACATTATCATAAACCAAAGAAATAATCATGCCAAATCTATTTATTATGTATTCCTCCAAGAAGTGACCCACACCTTATGCTCTACAATTCTTTTTGGCTATGGATTTGGTTCATCTGGTGTAGCAGTCTATAGTAGTAAGTATGAATTTATAGCCATCTAAAGAATTTAGGATGATGACACCAATGAATTCTAAACCCCATTGGGAAAATGGCCTACCTTCAACAACTAGATGTAAAGGCATTGCTACATGTACCTCTCTCTTGGTTAGATCTTAGAATTCATGGCATGTTTTGACATGATTATGAGCATGTTTGAAAACTATTAGCTAATATTAGCCCATTTTTAGGATTTTATGGGTTGTGGTATTTCTAGATAGATAACCACTACCTATCTTCTAATGTTAGTTTTTTAATGTTTCTTTAACTTCATCTATGCATACACACCTGAGATAAATACATTCATAATTTATTCTGTAAAGGACTCCCTTCTTGATCATGTAGTAAGAAAATTTTAGCCTTAAATATCTCCTTGTCTCTCTATTGAGTTTGAGGGAACAAATTCTTGTAAATAAGTACTATATTATATCAGTATACCACTATCCTTTACCTCAAATGATATGAGAATTTGGTTTAGTCATAAGCATAATAATGCCTTGACCTCAAATGATCTTTGTCAACTTGATATCTAGGTCAAATTTTTGTAGCTTTGCCATCCATTTGCCTTGACATTCTCCTATATCATTCTATGATAGGGTGAGTTTGACAACAGGATCAGGTAAAATGGTGATGTTTTTATTCCTCAAGATGTAATTCCAAAACTTATTTACTACTTTGATAAGGGAAAAATTATGTTTGTTGATCATAGAATATCTGAGTTCTGCATCCTTTAGATTTGTGCCCATGAATTCACTTAGATACTTGATATCTTCCTTATTTTGTGTGATGAAAAAATCAATCGTATGCTATGAAGTGAATGAATATAAGTATAAATATTTCATAAAATTTAGACTAATTAGTACTAGAGCCAGTGATATTTCATTTTTAATGTCCTAAAAGGACTTTTAGGCTTCAATTATCCATTCTATTTTGGCATATTGATTGAGTATGGCATTTAGAGCTCTAATGATTTATGTAAATCCTAAGATGAACTTCCTTATGAAGTTAATCTTTGTGAAGAATGATTTAAGTTCCTTTTTCATATTTGGTTGTGCAATCCTTGAAATTTTCTAAATTTTGTCTAGATCAAATACGATCCCATCCTTGGTGATGATGTTCCCCAATATCTTTCCTTTAGTAACTCCAAATATGCTCTTCTTTGGGTTTAATGAAACACCAAACTTTCCACATCTATTGAATATGTATTACAGGTGACTTATGTGGTCTTTTTGATTCTTCAAAAATACTATAGGATCATCTATGTAGATGATTATGCATTTTCCTATCAGTCCTTTGAAATCATGATCCATGGTGCATTGAAAGGTACCTCCTACGTTTATTAGGCCAAATGAAATCCTCTTATATTCATAAGTTCCCTAGTTCATGGTAAATGTCATATTTATTCTATTCTTAGATTGTACCAGTACCTGATTATAGCCTAAAAATCCATCCAAAAAGGGTATCATTTTAGAACTACTTACTATTTGTAGCACCTCATCTAGAGAAGGTAGAGGATAATTATCCTTTTTATAAGCCTTATTCAGGTTCTTAAAGTCCACACATAGTCTAATCTAACCATTACTCTTTCTTACTAAGACTAAATAGGCCACCCATGTAGAATGTCAAACTAGGAAGATGATTTTTGCAATTAAAATCTTCTCCACTTCTCTCTAAATGAGAGGCTCCATAATAGGATCGACTAGTCTGAACCTCTATCTAAATGTTTTATAATCTAGATTTAATGGAATCATGTGAGTAATGGCCTACGGGTCATACACCTTTAAGTCTTAATATGTCTAAACATTGACATCCCTATATCAAGTTATTAAATCCTTTACTTGTTATCTCTTTTCTGGGGTGAAACTAAGACCAATATTAACATAGCATGTGTTATGTTCATCTCCTAGATTTTATCTTTTGAATTTTGAATCAATGACCATGGGTTTCTTGAGTTAATGCACTTGAGGGTGTATATCTAATGGCCTTTCCAAAGAGACTAATCCAACTAGAATTCAATTATTTTTGAGCTAAAACATACCTTATTTATCTCATTCCTTTTGATAGAGGTGACTAATGTCCTTGTCATAGATGATTTGGGACTTGAATTCCACTAAATTGGTTAAAAACTAAATAATTTATTGGTCATCATCAAAGACCTATAAATTTTCTATGTTATTTGGAATGGAAGGACACAATATTAATTAAATAGAGAACATTTTTACTTCATATTCTTGTAGCGACTTCATATTAGCAGCAATAACTAGTAAATTGGTCTATTGATTTTGTTCTCTAGGAAGTGCTACTATGTTTAAAGCTTAAAAACTTTCAATCAGGTCCCATGCTATATGCTTGTATATTCTTAAATAAGATAGTTTGTGTTTATATTTATTTTTGACCTAGTTAATTACCAGTTCTAAGCCAAGAAATACTAGTATTTGCTTCAGATTATTCTTAAAATAAAATTGTAATCCCAGAACTAAAGCCTCATACTCAGCTCTATTGTTCATAGATGGAAATTATAACCTATATGCTACCAAGAAATTTTTACATTATGGATCAACCAACTTGATTCCTACACTTGATCCTTGCTTAGATATAACACTGTAAAGTGCATAGTTCATAGCTAATTCAAATATTTAAGTTTTGGCTTTTATACTTGATTCTATGTAGTAAAAGTATAAATACTAAGGCTAGGAGATTCATACTTTACATCTTCATTCTTGATGTTATATTCTATAATGAGATACTTCGTTCTTGACTCTCTATAAATTCTTATTTGATTTCTACTTCCCATCCATGGAAACCACATATGAGAGAATTATCTAGAGAGATATCCATTGAGTGACTTAAACCAATTCCTCCTTAACAATAGTCTGTAGCCTTCAAGTATGTCTACCACTAGAATATCATAGGTCATCTGGACTCATGGTTTAGATGCTACTTGAATTCACACATTGGTCATTTATCCAACTATTAGTATTATTGTTTTATCTAGTTGATAAACTATTCTCTTTAAGGGGCTTGGAGTGAGACCAAGCTTTTGACATATGGATGTAGGCATGATAGTTATAGATGTTAAAGAATCAACTAAACAAATATGAATATTTTATCAAATACTTTGATAGTCAACATAAAGGGTGAAACTTTTGGAATACTCTTATAGATGACATTGGCATCAAAAACTTTCACTTTGTTTGTATATTATTTATTTCATTCCATAGGAGTTTTTCTAATAATTGACTTCCAAAGTAGCTCCTTCTGTTTAGGGATCTGAGCTAACTCATGAAGAGTTATGTTCACTTTGATATTCTTCATACCCTCCATAATTTTGTATCCTCCTTTACTTGGTTATTCATTGGTCTATGGCTATTAATTCCCCTTTAGACGGGGTGGATTATTGTTTGCTTTGGGATTAGGAGGAATTGTTGTGGTATTTGGAGGAGTCGACATTATAAATGGCTTATTATTCGTTAGATTGTATGCACCTCTATGTAACTAATATAAAGAATGAACTTCATCCATATTGTGTTTTGGCTTATTTTTCTCTTCCCCTGGGAAGGGAAAATCATGAGTTTCAAAGAACATAACAATGCTAGAAGAACCAAGATTTGGATGATGCTTAGAAAAATTATGCATTTGATCTTATCTAATTAGTTCCCTCTGAAATATTTTGAATACTACATAAAATTCAACGTATTTAAGCTCAACATGCTCATAATTATTATGAATTCTTCACTAATTGGCAACATTTATTTTTATTATGTTGATCTCAAGGAGTTTGTTAAGCTACTTCATATTGTTTATAGGCCTATTGAATGGTTGGTTATATCTCTAAAATCTAGCATTCTGATTATCAATTGGGACATTAATGTTTCTCATCCTCCTTTACATACTCAATAAATCATTTCTCAACTTTTGAACCATCTTCTAGATAAAATAAAGTTATAACTTTATATAATCCATACCTTTTAAAATATTAGTTGGAAGTGCAGCTAATGGTTGACTCTACTGATAACCATTTCTTGTCGTATGATTATTTAAGAAGCTAAAATTTGGCTATGTTGTCTATGTCAATTAAAGTAGTGTTTATAATTAATTTTGATTGAACATAGGAACATTATACTTCACATGTCGTACCATATTGAGTGTTTAAAATCTATTGATGACATTAGGCACTTCAGTCATCATGGGATTGAGTTGCCTATCTATATTAATAGCCTTTTCGTACGCTAACACTAGATTAGTGGTAGCATACAATCTTCTCAAGAACATAGTAGTGATTGGGTCTAAGACATTCTTGTACATCTCCAATGCTAATGGCTCATATGGTTTATATCTCAAGATTAACCAATTGTATATCTTTTGGAAACTCACATTGAAAGAATAGATGGGCTCATTAGGTTCTTTTCTCATGATGATGAAGTGTTGGTATACCAAACTTAGATTGGTGACCTATTTAAACTATGAAAGAAAAGATATTAACATTAATCCAAAGAAGTGATGGAATTTTTTGTTAGATTTAAATACCAATCATAAGCAACATCCATTAAAGTAAAAAGGAATAATCTACATGAAACATCTTCATGCATAACATTCATTAGCCTTAATGCAGCTTTAAAGGATCTAATATGATCCTCTAATGTCCTTGCTCTTGAAAGAGCAAAGGAAGGTAGGTACTTTTCAAAATTTTGAGGTAAATCATGCATGTCTCCTACGATGGAAATAATATATCCAATTAACCAGGGCTGAGCCATTAGTTGATTAATATGTAAAGGGTTCCTCATGAGTATGGGGTTCCCTACTTGAGGAGGTGGATTATTATAAACTGGGACTATTGGTATGTATCCTATGATTTTTCAAGGGTGAGACTAGAAAATTAGCTTGGGAATTATATTTAGTCACTCTCCTAGGTGACTCCAATGTAACTTTATGTAAATAATAACTATTATTATCGAGGGTGTGAGCCCTCCTTCTAGTGATAGTAAACTATTGATGTGGTTTTTATGAACACCATAATGTAATGAGGTAGCCTCTAATATTTTAGGATCTCAATAGATGTAAAATCCATTCCAAGGCATGAGTTATAGGAATGTAGTTTGAACAACCTATTGATGGAATAGCTATTAGGGCATGCAGGTTATTAACAAGGTTTTTGAATAGAGGTGTGGTCCCTAAATTATAGTTAATCTCTATGTGAATTGGATGAGGGATTGGTTTCTAATATAGAGTGGGTAGGTCTCAAAATAAATTCAAAAAGGAGGGAAGGGTAAGGGAAAAAAATAATCTTTTGTGTTTTTCAGGAATCACTTCCCCTGTTGGTCTCTAAAAAGACAAGTGCTCTCATAACCTATGCCTATTGTTAACAAAAATTACACACATAATCATACATAGATAAGAATTCTAAGGAAATATTGATGCAAGAAATTCATATGCCTCAGACAAGGGTTTCTCTATTTAGGGTAGTTCTTACCAACTCTTACTTAGGAGATTATGGCTTGGGCTAGTGAAGTATCTAAGGTAGCTATTTCACACACACATAAAACTACATAAAAAAAATCACTCATGCATATTCAAAATTATGAATCAATTTGAACTTAATTATACTATTCAATATATTTACCAATCTCTCAATAATTTTTGTGCATCTATAGATAAATACATCAATCAAAATAATCAAGAATCCATTCACAACTATTACCCACTAAAGATTATTAAAACATACAACCAAAAAAGTGACAACTAATTACATAGAAATCGGAAAGAAAATAGACAAACACATTTTTTGATAACCAAAATTGATGTTGTTATTGTATTCAAAATTCTATGACCCCAAAATCCATGTTGGATTATAATTATTTATATAAACATGGGGAAGGGGTCACCTCATCCTCCAAGTTCATGTAAGGTCATTACATGTGATAGTCATAACTTGAGTTATAACTATGGTTCAAATCCATATAAGGGTCCAATTAAAGTTATCGATTTAAAATAGCCTTTGCAAAATCAATACAACATGTGCATGTGTCTAAAGATAAAGGTAACTTTTAAAATTATAGCTTAAACAATATGAAGAAATACAAATATATGCATCATTGTATAATATTTTTCATTCACAAAGTATTATCCTTTTATATGTCATGAGAACAACCTATTCAATATTTTTATATTACCCTCCTTCAAATGGAACTTAGACATGTATCGAAAACAAGTATCACTTTACCAATTCTTTAAAACTAGTGAAATTGTGACTAATCTTAATATGACTATGCATTCCATACTACCTATGACTCTCATTGAGTGTGAACCTTTGAAAAGTCTCCATCACTCTCACGCCATCAATCACTATGTATTAGGCTCCCATGCACTATTGGATCTTTTGATTAAACATTCCCATGAGTATGAAACTTTTCACCACTACTCTCACTCTAGAAAACCCTTAGTTGTTGTGCTTGATTATGCACCATCAGATCTTTGGTATGTGAGTTAATGCACACCATAGATCTTAATGCTTGACTCTTTAACTCCCACAAGCTTGACACTTGGGATTTCCATATTTTATCTTATAAATAATATAAAAAAGTGAATTTGCATGTATATATAATAAAGTGCATGAATGCAAGGGTGCCACTTAGTAATTCTGTGGGGCTTTTTTTTTGTCTATTGATCTTGGTAGTAGAGCATTGTTTTAACATTTTTGCATGGGGAAATCATTATAGGTTTTTTATGTAGGGAATGTATATCATCAAGGAAATTATTTCAAATAAAACACCCAAAGAAATTATCCCAAAGATTCTATTTCATCGAGTAAAATGCCCATGGTAAAATTTTTGAAAGGTATGTTCATCAGGAAAAAATTTGGGGACCCAATTCCATCAAGGTAATTATTTCAGATAAGATGTTCATAATAATTTTATTTAATACCATTTCCATTGGAAAATATGTTTGAGACACAATGTCAAAAGGGTCATTTTGATCAGGAAATTTTTTTGAGATGCAACTTACAAAGGAATTGGTTCAAGGAAAAATAATCCAAGACAAAAGCCCCAAATGATAGGCTCGTAGGGTAAAATGCCCAGGACAAAAGTATTAAAGGGTAAGTGTTAAAGGTCTAAAGGGTCTACTTCATGGTGACAATTCCTGAAGGGCCTCCTTTTTAGGATACATTTTAGTGGGAAAAGGACTAAGAACAAAAATCCCAAATGGTATGTTTGGTAAGGAAAAGGGTCAATACAAAAAGGGCCAAGGGAACTTGTAAAAATTTCAAAGGGTCATTCTATTAGGTATAAAGGCCATAAAAAAATGTCAAAGGGAAACTACATGGAATCTAAAGTATCTACTTCATATGGAAAAGGGCCCATGACAAAAAATCCAAAGGGCCTACTTCATAGGGCAAATATCTAGAATAGAAGTCCTGAAGGGTAAGTTGCATAAAGCTCAAAGGGTAGTTCAAAGGGGTTGAAAGGCAATTCTATCATAAAAGTGTATCAAAAATATTATTTTGGGAAAAAAAATTTGATGACCAAATTTGTCAAAAAAATGTCTAATAGAAAAAATATTGAAAGAATAAGTCACCCCATGGAAAATGTCTCAGACAAAATGTCTAAAGGAATTCAATTGGCTTAGGGAATTTGTCTGATAAATATAATTCTAATAAATTCCAATTGCTTTGGATAAATTGGCATTAGGGGAACTATAATGGGGAAATTATCATAGACAAAATGTTTGACATAATAAACTTGAAGACCAACTCATGTGGAACAAAAGTTTAGAAGATAAAAATCTTGAAAAAGATATGTCTAAAAACATAAAACCCAAAAAATACTCCTTAAAGGTATAAAGTTAGTCAATGAAAACATAATACCAATGCTACTTTGCCAAAGTACTAAAAGGCCAATACTCAATCTTCTCCTAGATTTTTCATAAACATATAGAAATACCAATGCTACTTTGCCAAAGTACTAAAAGGCCAATACTCAATCTTCTCCTAGATTTTTCATAAACATATAGAAGAGGGTCCCAAATTCATGACTATAATCCAAAAAAGGTGGGTACCGATTTCCTATGGAAAGAAGGGGATGTTGGGTAAAATAATAATCAAGTTAAATATCTTGATCAAACATTTATATATCACCAATTATGCAATCATGTCTTATATATAATAACATCATGCTTAGATAATAACATTGATGTTACTATCATGAGGTTGAAATTAACTTCCTTCACCTAAAAGTGGTCATTTTTCCAATTCAAACCATTCCCATAGGTCAGACCATTGACATAACAATGTTCAAATACATATCAATGTCAAACTTATTGTCCATTTGGAATTTCAAGTAATTTTCAAGTACATTACTTCAAATTGATAAAAGATAGCATATTATTCCCTAATAAAAAATTAACCACTAGGAGTATTCGTGAACCAAGTCAAAATTATAGTAATCAAAGTCAAGTACCAACATTCTCAAAATCAAATCTAGATTCCAATGTACATCCATATAGTGAAACATAAAAATTACAAATTGACACTAAGGGTAAGAAATACATGTTATTTTTATTGCATATTCAGAGTATTGGATTCATATGAAATGATTAATCATCAATAGGGGTGATTGGGATCAACTCAACCTAATTATAATTCCTCACCTTTTACATGTATTCATCCTTCACAAGCAGACTTGGGGTTTCAAGGAAAAGGAATATTATTTATGGAAATACACATATAGTCAAGTGTCAAATATCTCACATACATATAAATAGGTATGTAAACTACACCATATAGTCGTATAAAATCAAAATATCCCCTGATAGTAATGTCATCCTTTGGTTACCTAGGTCTGAAGAATCTACTCTATTCTTGATGTTAATTACCTAGTGTGCATCGATATTGAATTTCAAATCAGTACAAATGAAAAGATCTCTTATATTCTATTTGTGAAATCAAAACATAACTACATTCAAATATTAAAAAAATCAAAGATAAGTATTATAATCTTATTATTACTTTCCAAATATAGTAAATTGCATTATCAAAGTAGTTAAATTAGTTATAGTCAAGTTTATGCTTGATTGTCAAGTATTAAAATTTAAAATAATTGTTAAATTTTATCCAATTTTAATTCATTTTAATACAAATATAATGTATGTATTAGTATGCCACATCAAGGTGTAACATGTATAAAACATAGAAACTAAGACCATATTACTATAAAGGATGTGCATATGCACATATCATGGTTAGATAGATCGTATCAATGTATAGATCAAGATATTCAATTAAAATTTGAAGGCCAATCAAATGCAATAAAGAAATCAAATCTATGGTATAGAATAGAAACCAAATAAAAATCATATGTACACATCCATATAAAAATATATGACTATAAGAAATAAATTAATCAACTTAGGAGATGGTTATCAATCAAGAGAATAATAATAAGCTACGTAAAATAAATTGTGTTGAAGCTAACTTATGATCCATAAATGAAATTATCAAGTAGATATACTATATCATTCAGTGCAAATTTTATATTTTATAGATGAAGTGTAACTTGTATCATATTAATATTTGAATGATATTCTATCTAATCATCATATATGTCCTAATTTTGGTTTTACATGCATAATAGATACATATTATTTTATTACTATCTTATGTCCAATTAATTGATTTATTTCATGAATAGATGAATCATGGGAATACACACTTAGTGTTGAGACCATAGGAACACTAATGGGTGTAATATTATTAGACAATAATTTTAGATATTCTTAAGATAATTTATTGATTGGTGTTTGATCCTAAATAGGAAATTATGGTTCTTATTTATCTTATTCTTTATGCATAGTATGAGTACCGTGATTTAAGATTACATTTTTTGTTGTGTTATGTTGCATTAGCATGAATGTTTGTGCACTTCAATATGTAATTATACTCATGGTATTATGTTTCTCTTACTTTTTTATGTATGTCCTATCTTGTTCAAGTGTGATTAAATATCATTGGGAAAGCAATAAAATATTTTTTTATGCTCTCCAATGTTACTTGTATTTGTTGTATTCATGATATTCAAAATATATCATTTAATTTTTTTAAAGTATGTATTGGACAAATAATGTTTTTAGTTTGTTAGTTCCAACCAAAAACATAAATGTGATAAGCCCTAATGACCTTTCTTGGGTGCTTGTTTATTTTAACTCACTCTCATCATACACAATTCATTAAAACAATATAATGTGTATGTACTATGTTATAGGTTTTAATAAACCGTAATTATTTTCTTATGTTCACCTTATATGAAATATTGAATGACCATTGGTACATTATAAATTGAATGGGATACATCAGCTTTATTAGATTTTGAAATAGATAAGAGTGGAGGATTTGAGTTAGTTATTATTTTATTAGTTTTTTCAAATGTAATTTTACCATTATACATAAGTTTCTTTTTTTTTTTTGGTAATGAAAAATAATTTTTATTATTATATCAATTTATTTGATGATAGTTAAAAATTACCTTTCACATACTTATGTGAAATAATGTGTGGGTTGATACCTAATATAAGGTAATTTTATTAGCTTCTTATCAAGTAACATTTGTAATATGCTACCTGGTTTTTCATTTACTCTTCAAAACATTTCAAGTTTATTACTAATAGTATAGGTATATCTTGTAAAGGGTGATACCTTATGGGTTCCCTAATATGTGGGTTCTTTTTTAAATGAATTATCACCTTGGAGACTTTAGGGTGTTCACCTATGGTAATTTTCAATGTCAAAATAAATGTTTATGACTACAAATTATCACTTTATTAACAAATGATGTCATAATAAATTCAATCAAAAGGACCATATGCATGATATTTAATTATATTTCCTTGAGTGAGGGTAAAAAAACATGTGATAAAACATAATTGATTTTCTAAGTCAATTGGTTTATATATTAAAACATGTAATGTAAATTTTATTCTCAAAATGTAATGTTTCATAGGTTCATCATGACCTTGTTGAATGTTTTTGATGTTTTGTAATCTTAACGTAGGGTCACTATCAATGTTGAAATGAGATATGAAAGTATTGTTTAATTTTAAGAAATAATATATAAACCCAATAAGTAGGGTAAAAGCTTTTAAAATTTGGTGGTAATTTTATAATAATACTACCCCATCATATGCATGTTTTCCAAGGGAAGATATAAACTGTGCAAGGTGGGTAGAGTAATCTTTGTTTCCACAAATTATGTAAAATTTAGGCATGACAAATCCTTTTATATAAGGCTCAATATTTATTCTACAAAATATAGGCTTTCCTTATAAGGATCAACCCAAGAATTGGATCCTATTTGTTATAATGATAATGCATTGATTTTTTTCAAGATAAACTATTATATGCATAATGAAAACTAATTGACTAACAACAATGGTTATATATTGGAAGGGTGTAGTGATGGGTCTCTTTTCACCATATATCTAAATAATGGGTTTTAAATATTTATTATAAGTATATGTTTGAGCATCACTATGTTTCTTAGAAGTATTTGATGCCACCTTTCACATCAATAAAATCATTATATTAAGAAATATTATTAGAAACATCATTTTAATACATAAAATCATTAATTTATAAACATTATTAATATCATGAGAAGCAACATGTGTTTCATTTATCCATGTATTTATGGTGTTTAAAAATTATTGACAATTTTAATTCATAAATTTAATTGTATCAAATTTTGTATGTTTTGATTCCATTTTACTATGTATTTCTCCTACCTCGTGATTATTGGAGATATCTATTGAATTTAAGGGAGAGCTAGTCAACTTCAAATTATTTAAAACACTAATTTGACCTAAACCTCCTTGACTAACACTATACAAGGATACATCATTATCATACTAATTCTCATTATCATCAATCAAATCATCATCATCATCGTCATCATCATCATCATCGTCGTCGTCGTCATCATCATCATCATCATCATCATCATCATCATCATCATCATCATCATCATCATCATCATCATCATCATCATCATCATCATCAATGTGATTTATATGATGATTTATACATTCATTAGTATAAGTATATGGTAAAATGTGTGTAGTAGAAATAAAGGCTATAGGATGAGACATTGTAGGGTATGAAGGTTTTGAATACATGTAAGTTAAATTAAACCTTAAGAGGATAAATAATAAAATAAAAAATCATAACCTTAAAATAAGATAAAAAATACAAACCCTACAAAATAAAATTGACCAATGTGGACAAAAAATATTAAAATTCAGTTGAAAATTTTAAAACAAATAATTGATTATTCCTAAGAAAAATAAAGATGAATTTTAAAATACAAGAGGTTTTTTTATCAATATTAATAGATGCATGAAACCTAAAACATTCAATGAAAATAAAATGTCTTTCACCTAATGAAAATTTTAATAAAAATAAGGAAAAAAGACAAAAAATAAGAAATGAAAATAGATTTTTAATCAAATCAATTCAATTAAAAATAAATAAAATGTATTCAAAATATTTAAAAAATAATAATATTTAATCCAATAAAATAAATGACCATTATAAGAAATAATATCAATAATGATATAAAATGATTTTTTCCCAATACATGGCCCCAAAAAATTTGTATGGCAAGCCTACAATTTTTCCATAATTAATTGTGAATGTTTGATCATGAAACTATACATATAAAATACATATTGATTTAATAAAAAATATCATAAATAACATTCACATAATAAATAGATATAGTATAACTTTTGATAACAACAAAATAATCATGAACATTCATTCTTTATAATAACATCTATTCATAAAGTAGATATATTTGAAGGAAAAAAAATAAAAATAAATCACATCATAGAATAGGTTTTTTTACAAAACAAAAAAAAGCACGTGTAAAGAGTGAAATAGGAAAACATATTTCAATCATATAATTATATATCATTATGGTTTGAATATTTCAATCAGAGAATATAAAATATGAGTAATAAAAAGGGATTGAAAAATTAATGTGGTGGTTACACGATTATACTTCCATTTCTCAACAATAATTTATTATAAAATTATTGAAGTCGATGTAAAAGGGATATATTATACAATAACCATTCTAGGAGTTTTTACCATTGAAAATGTTGTCATGAGTTCAAGTACAAAAATAAATATTAATAATCCCATAAGTTATATTAATAGTTATAGCACTTTCTTGATCATTTCTCTATCCACACTAGAAATACTTACTATATACCGATCATCATTTATATAACCAATTAATTACTTGAGTAGATGAGCATGATAATAATGGGCTCATATATATATATATATATGAGCCCATTATTATCATGCTCATCTACTCAAGTAATTAATTGGTTATATAAATGATGATCGGTATATAGTAAGTATTTCTAGTGTGGATAGAGAAATGATCAAGAAAATATATATATATATATATATATATATATATATATATATATATATATATATGCGCCCATTATATATATATATATATATATATATATATATATATATATATATATATATATATATATATATATAATAAGTCTTTTACCACTATATTTTATATTATTGTTCTTAAATTTATATTTTTTTAATAATGTTTGAATATAACATATTTTTAATTAATATTTTTGATGAAACAATTTTTCTTAAATAATTAGTTATTTTTATATTTACTTTTTATTTCTTTTTGTAATTGTTGAATAAAATTTTTGCATTTGATAATTTTGAGAGGTTATATAAAGATATCCAATATACATGTAACAATCATATCATTTCCAAATTTCTCTGGTTTAATTTTTATATAACTTATTTTGAACACTTTTTTATTTATTCCATAGACTTTGAAATCATACTCTTCATTATCTTCCTTATCGCTATTTTATTTACAAGATTTAAAAGTTTCCATATTTTCTATTGGAATAACCTTATGGCATAACATTATAATTTCTTAAATATTATTAAAGTGATTCATAATACTATCCCTATGTTCAATAATATTTACAAATATTAATTACACTAGTAGTTGTTCTCTATAGTGGCATCCGGGAGGGGGTGTGTCGGGGGAATGGTGTAATTGGGAGCCAACTTAATAAAAAAAATTAATTTAAAATAGCAAAGTGTGGAAGAGTGTAATTATTAATTAATTAAAAGCTTATTTTTTGAGGAATATGAATCGACGTACTATTAAAAAAAAAACTAATATTTATGATTTCACATATGTGATTTTTAAAAGTACGTATGCAGTTCTATGACATAGGCTTGGTGATCATTGAGCCTAAACTATGTACATGGTTTAATACATTAAAACTAAGTACATGGTTTTAACACAATAAAACCATGTATCTAGTTATAAACCAACATAATTGCGTACATGGTTATTTTGGTTTATAATCAAAGACAAATTATTAATGTCATTTATTTAACATCACCACAAACCCTAACTAGGAAACAACAAGACAAAATACATGGTTAAAAATGATAGTAGGGTAAGAAAATACTTTTCATGTGCTTAATGTTCTTAATAACAACCTTATTAATCATATGAGCTAAGATTTTCATACTCCTGATAATGAGGATGGACATGGTGAGGCTTCATCTAGTGCTTCTACCCGACGATCTCACTATTATAGATCATGTGGTGCTATATTTAGTATACCTAAGTATGAGAAGGATGATATCATGCATCCCACTCATGGTGATATTTTCATGGGCCTTGATGATATTGATATCACTATGTTTCATCCATCTACACTCTATCTGGACACCTTGGATATAACTTCTGAGGTATCTTTAATATTTTACTTGATGTAAATAAATGTTAGACTTGTTAAATTTCAAAAATTCATACAATTTTAAAGGTAATAATTGTTTTTCATGTAGAAATATCAATAATATATATGATTTTTTTATGTTTTAGTAGGATTTTGGATGCCACATAATCACATGTGTTGCTGCTACTAGGCCTGTATATACATATACAAATGTGAATTTTTAGAATTACTTAATTTTACAGTTCATTGTACATGTATGTTATTGTGTGTGTGTGTGTGTGTGTGTGTGTGTGTGTGTGTGTGTGTGTGTGTGTGTGTGTGTGTGTTTATGTGACTAACAATGATTTTTTTATTTGTTCAGTTGATGACCACACTAGACACTACATCATCTATTCAGGAGAGACCAAATGTAGATGTTGATGCTACAATTTCAACTACATAGTAGCTCACTAAGATACATGAGAGTTATTATAATATTTAAGGGTAAATATGGAAATGTGTTTTCAATTTTTATGTTTATTGTGTAAATAGATTATGCACAAAATAATTGTCTATGCAGACTCCTCTAGTGATGTCTTTTGATCCTATTGAAATGATTAATAAGCATGACATGGTATAGTTGATAATTTAGTTTGTAAATTATTCTATTATATTTCAATGATTTAGTTAGTTGGATTAAATTTTTATCATATAATTGTGTGTGTGTGTGTGTGTGTGTGTGTGTGTGTGTGTGTGTGTGTGTGTGTGTGTGTGTGTGTGTGTGTGTGTGTGTGTGTGTGTGTGGAGTTTTAGGTACCTATCTCTTCCATTATCAAGAGCATGTCATTGATTCCTATCAATGATCCATTTCACACTCTTGTTTTATAGCATGAACCTATTACTAACCATATTGAGTGTTAATCCCAAATTAATCATGACCACCATCTCGTGATAATTGCACTTATGAATAATTTTTTAATCATTTTAAAAACTCAAATTGTTAAGTTTTAAGTATATTTTTTTGGTACATGTTTAAAGTTTCTAACAATATTTTCATATATAAACAATTGAAGCTACAAACAAGTTTTGAGCAGAAGATAATTCGTAATTAAAAATATTGGACACCTTCAATTATGAGAAAGGAATCCAAGGGAGAGGTTTCTATGTGCAAGGGAAAGAGATTAATGAATTTTTATGATTAGGATAATGTCTTATGAAATTTCATTGCATGTTTATATGGATTGATGTATAGTTGTTTGGTATTTTATACCTATATGACATTGATCTAGGATATTGTATTGTGTTCACATTTTATACATCTTGATTTGGATTTTATGGATATTATATATACATATATTGTTAAATATTTAAATTTTTAAATATTTTCATTTATTTCACCTTTTGTTTTGTTTTTTTTAATTTATTAGATATTATATTACATGTTCACATTATTGCATGCCTTGAACTTTTGTTGAGCATTAAAAATTGATCTTGCAGTCTACTAAATGTTGTTGAAATATATGGGAAATTTATGTATAATTATGTTATGAAATTATTTAAAGATGTGTGGTAATTTATTATGATTCAATTATACCTCTCTTAGATCTACTTACTAGATCTCTTGAAGCTTTGTAGACTCCTGAAGCTTTGTAGCCTCTTGAAGCTTAATAGCTTCCTTGTTCTAAGGTCTATTAACTTCGCTAATGAAGATTATTTTTCAAAAAATAACCTCATTATTATTTGTGAGGGGTTTATTGTATTATTTAGGTGATTATTTACTCAAATAACCATGCTTTCAACTTCTCCTTGACTAGTTCCTTTAAGAAAATACAAAAAACATAGAATTTTTTTTAGTCCTTTCAAGACCTTGACAAGTAGGTTTATCATCTTGGAATAGTATATTTTCTCATTTATTATTTTCTTAAATCATTAATAAAGGTATTAAAAGTATATTTACCTATTTAAAATGTGTGTCAACCTCAAATTTAGTAAAAAAACTCCCTTAAGACTAATAACGGCTAGTACAACATAGGAGGAAGACTCGATAAGGCATGAGTTGCTAAGTTTTTGAGTATTTAAAGGTGCATGAATATAAAGAAAAAAAAGTATATAATATGTTTTTAAGGTGATAATATATGTACCATGAAGGAAGGAGAGTGGAAATAATGATAAAATCCCATGAAATCAAGATTTTTTTAAAAAAAAGGTAGGAGTGTGCAACGTAGGTGTGAAGGATTATGTATCTATTTTGAAGAAAATAAATTAGTAATATTCATTAAATACTTATATATATGGTTTCATATCTTCCATAATTTGATTTATTTTGATAATTTTAATATTTATTTGATGCATTTTTTGATGATTAAAAAGGTATGTAGGCATAAGAATTTGAAAATAGGGTTATGTAGTCATCTCTAAGGAATATTTGGTGAGTTTGAATTTTGTTTATGGTTTAAAATCATCATATAAATTTGGAAAAATTAAATATATTAGTTTCCTACCAAAAAATTTCACAACAAATCTTAAAAGTGAATTAATCATAAGAAAATTATTCTCAACCTTGTCAGAGTCTTAAAACCTCAAAATTTGCAGGGAAATAGTCATGTTATATATGATTTCATGTGGTAAAGTGATGGATTGAATATTATATTATGTTATTAGGGTCAAGACATAACAAAAACAAGATTTATTTTTCATTTAAATACTTTTTAAATCTTTAAATTTAATTTTATATCATCTTGGCTTACTAACAATAATATAAACACTAGGTTAAAATATCAGTCACTAAGATTCATTTTGAAAGCAAACTAACCATATAAAATACCTAAAAATTAGTGAAAAAGTATATTTGGATTCTAATAAATATTTTAAAGTTGTTTTTATTCAATTAGAGGTCTATAAATAAAGTTAGATCCAAAATATAATCTAGAAAACTAGTGGTTTTGGTCTAAAAACCCTGCAAGAGTGGTCTAAAAGAGTTTGGAGGTCAAAAAAGAGTTGTAACATATTAATTTGATTTTTTTTATATGAAATATTATTATTAAAACATTAATAATAATCAATTACTAATATTTTCTATTATATAATTGAATAAAATACTAATTAGTCCCATTTCAACCTATTAGCCCTTTGAGGTATCTGATGTATATTCATATCAAATAGAGGGAAGGACCATGTAAGTTATATTATTCCATATTTTTTTGAGTTATAATATGGTAAAGTAATCTATGATAATTTTTGTATTAATCCTAATACTTTAAAAATTCATTGAACTTCATTATAGCCTTGTAACTATTTAGGTGATATGTTTTTAGAATTGTCTAATGAGGGAGATGTGCTAGTTGTAGCACTTGTAAACCTATAGAATAAGGTCTATAAATCCCAATTTTATATACTTGTTCAATAATTGAGATAAATATTGATAAACCACTATGTGATAAACTATGTATAAGGTCTTAATAAGTTATATTTGAATAATTTGAGTTAGTTTTGTGAAGTCTTAGGGAGGAATATTTCATAGTTCTAAAATTTATAGACCTGTAACTTGCAGTGTAAACCATGATTTAAGTAATTGTGAAGAATAAAAGCTTGTGATTAGGTTTTATAACATTGAGAGTGACTCATTAATTTTTATAAAAGCCTAAGAATTCTAGATGTTGAATAATCCTAATAAGGTGTTATACTATCTATGATAAAGTCAAGAAAACTTTGTATTCTCTTTAGTAAGTAAAGTTGAAAGTTATTTATAAATTCAAAATATTATTAATAAAATGGAAAGAACCTTATGAAAGTATTAGAGGTATGAGATTAAAAAATGAACCATTCAATAAGATTTCAAAGTTACTATAAAATAAGATAGTCTTATAAAGATAAATATTGATAATGTATTTTTGATATTACTTGAAATAATCTTGGATGAACCTAATAAGTATAAGTCATGATTTGAGTCTTATAAAAATTTTATGAATATCATAACTTATTAAAATTATTAAATTAATTACTTGAAGTAAATTGTAGACCTATTCTAATCAATAATACCTATATAATTAATCAATACCTATACTGATAAATAAATTGTTATGTAACAAAGGTATATAACAAGTTGATTGTGTGTTTATTGGGATTGGTATAGGGTAAATTTTTATAGAAAACCTTGGTAATTTTATTTACATCAGACAAAGATTAATGTTTTGATTGAGGTAATTATCATGAATAGTATTACCAAAACACTTTAAATCTCTTCTAAAACCTCAATGAAATTTTATTTTAGCCTTATATGAAGTTTCCCAAGATAATAATTTATTAGTTATAAAATATTATCCTATCCCAATAAGTGTCATTTGACTCAATTAATAGTTTTATCACTTCCTTAATTTTTAGTTTTTTAATGATATTTGAAAGCATATGATTTTAGGCCTACAGTCAATTTTTTTTAAATAACCTAAGTTATATGAATCTCCAAGAAGTGAAACCAATTTAAAAACATTAAAAACATCTTACCACACGTTCATACAAAATTTCAACTTATTTTAATAGCTAGTTTTTTATTGGTGGAGGTGTTTGTGTTTTAAACCCCTCGTTTAAGAGTTTTAAGACTATGTCAAAACAATGAGTGTGAATACCATAAAAATTTGGATTTTCAAGAATACAATTGATACTTTAGGTTTGAGGGAGACTCTTCACACCTTAATATATCCTTATAACCTATTATTAGCCCTTAAACAGTCTTAAAACATGATAAAAGACTAATTTTTGTTGACTCTTAAACCCTATGTATTGTCTTTCAAAACCTAAAACTTCAAGAAACCAATAAATATGTAAAAATAGTAATTAAATACAATATTAAAATTTAATTAAAACTAATAAAATATTGGTATTAAATAAAAAACCTCAATAAAGTAGGCTTTCATTGATTGTAGTATAGATTGAGTTACACCTATTCTTGATAAAACTCTATCTTAAGAGATTATTCTTATTTGTATGAGTTTTTGAAGTTTGTTTAACACACTTAATTGTGTAAATTAAACTATAGGACCACATTATTATCATCTACATACACTTGGTTAGGAGATGAATCACTCATTCAAACCTCAAGACAACATTTCCCTAGATGTAAGATGTAGTTAGATATCACTATGTCTGAGGCCTCATGGTTGAAAACTAGCATCTCCACTACATTAGGGTGGTGATTAACCTATAAGACCACACTATTTTCATTTGAGTATGCCTGGTTAGGATATGGGTCACTCATTTTGGGCTTAAGATGACATTTCCCTATAAAAACAAAATTATTATTTTTAAGAAATATGTTGGATAGGTGTAAAATGGAAATTGTAGGTCATATCCATGAATAAAAAGAATGGTCACATGCATTTATAAGTAATATAAATTCATCCTGAGTCCTTTAGGTCTCAAATAATTGATGAAATCATGGTACAAGATTTAACGATCATTTCTAAAATGCAATTTTTATATGCAGTTACGAGATAGGGTCTTTGCCTCTAATAGACTTTCCACTTCTGGGACATCCAATTCCAAATACATCACTTAAAAAACCTTGGGATGTGAAATTTACATGCATTCCCACTTATATATTCTTAGAATCTACATGGATACTCTTTTTCACTATAATTCTAGCCTTAACTAACATTAAAAATAAATGTTATCAAGGTTTAAACTGTAGATGGAGATCTCTATCTTTGAGGTTGTGTGACTCAAATTTGACATATCCAACACAATAGGGGTGGTTATTAACTTCTAATACTACATTTTTGGCATCTAAGTACACTTGGTTAGGAGATGGAGCACCTATTCTAACCTCAAGACATTATTTTCCTAGATGTAAAATGTAAGCTATAGTTGGATATCTCTATGTCTGGGGAATCATTGATAAAACATGGCATCACCACCATGCCTAGGTTATAAAATAACCTTTATTACTAGATTATTGTAATTTTTGTATGCTTGTTTGGGAGACAAAGCACTTATTTTGGCCTTAAAATTATATTTCCCTATAAGGTAAAATTATTATTTTTTAGTGGAAACTTTGGACATGTGTGAAACAAAAATCATAAGTTATATGAACAAACCAAAATAATAGTAACATGAATTTTAAGGACCTATAATTTCACCTAGGATCCCTTGTATCTCAAATTGTTGCATAAATTGTGGCAGAGAATTTAGTGATCAGTCGTAAAATACAACTTTTATGTAGTTAAGAGACATGGTTTTTAGCTTCAATAAAAAATTATAATTTTGGGACTTTCACTTAAAAATACATCACTTTCAAAGCCAATGGATGTTTAATTTTAATGTGTCCCTAATTCCATATCCTCATAATCCATATAGATATTATTTTTTCAACAATTCTATCCTCAAGCAACATTGACAAGAAATGTTATCAATATGCAAGACACAATTAGAGATCTCTATCTCTAGGGCCTCATGACAAAAAAATATCATCACCACCATGTTTTCATGGATATTATCCTTTGGTACCATATTATTAGTATTTTATTATGCTCTATTAGGATATGGAACACTCATTCCAACATCAAGATGGTATTTCCCTATATGCCAGATGCAATTCATAGTTAGATATATCTATTTCTGGCACCTCATGGCTACAAAATGGCATATCCACCATGTGAGGGGTGGATATTAAACTCTAGGAACACATTATTAGAATCTGAGTATGATCGGTTAGGAGATGGAGCACCTGTTCTAGATTCAAGACAATACTTCCCTATAAGACAAAATTATTTTTTTAAGGAAAACTTTGGATAGATATAAAATAAAAAATATAAATAATATACATGAACTAAAAGAATGGTCAAGTGTATGTCAAAATATTATACTTTCACCCCAAATCCCTCAGATAAAAAATCATCGATAAACTTATGGTAGAGGATTCAATGATCAGTCATAAAATGTAACTTTTATGTAGTTAAGAGATAGGGTATTTTCCTCTATTAAACATTTATGCTTCTAAGACCTCTACTTAAAAATACATCACTTCTATCACCTTGATATATTCAATTTATATTTTTCCCACTTCCACTCTTAGAATACATACAAATATGTTTTTTCTCAATAATTTAAGCCTCTATGAACATTGATAATAAATGTTGTCAAGATGAAAGTTGTAATTGGAGATCTATATATCCAGAGCCTCATGACTAAAAAATAAAATTACCACCATTTTATGGGTGGTGACTAACCTCTAAGAATGCATTATTAGCATCCAAGTATGACCAATTAGGAGATATAACACATGTTTCAACCTCAAGATGGAATTTCCCTAGATGCAAGATGCAATCTATAGTTGGAGATCTCTATCTACAGAGCCTCTTGGCTTAAAAATAATATTTATAATATGTCAAGGTGGTGATTAACCTCTATAATTGAATTCTTGGCATTAGAGTATTCCTAGTTAGGATATGGATAACCCATTCTATCTTTATTATGATATTTCCCTATAAGGTAAAATTGTTGTTATTTTAGGCAAAATTAGGATAGGAATAAATGAAAATTGTAAGTCATATCCACACACCCAGAGAACAATCACATGCATGTCAAAATTCTCAACTTTCACTTTGAGTCCCTTAGATCTCAAATCATTGATGAAATCATGGAAAATGATTCACTAATTATTCCTAAAATGCAACTTTTATGTAGTTAAGAGACATGATTTTTGCTTCCAATTCAAAATTCATTCTTTTTGACACCTTGAGATGTGTATTTTACATGTTTTCCCACCACCACAACCTTATAATCCATGTGGATATAATTTTTTACAATAATTTTGGCCTCGAACAATATTAAAAGGAAATGTTTTCAAAATGCAAGCTATGGTTGGATATCTCTATTTTCATGGCCTCATGACTAAAAATTGGCATCACCACCATGTTAGGGGTAGATATTAACCTCTAGGATCCCATTCTTAGCATCAAAATATGCCTAACTAGGAGACGGAGCACCCATTATGACCTCAATATGACATTTCCCTAAATAAGGTAAAAAAAATCAATCATCTAAATGAAATAAAATATTCTCTTAGCTTCAAAAATATGTAACTATCTAATAACATTGCCAACCATGTGGAGTTGGAAGCTAATTTGACACCACTAACCTATAAAAATATGTTGACATGTAATTAAAATAAAATTTACATGTAATACCCAAGAAATAAATAAAATGTGATAAAAGTCAATACGTTTGCATTTGATAATTCACCATACCTTGGTGGTTCAATATAATGAATCACTAGGATTAGCTCTACTATTTATAATATCAATAATTTATTCATGATCATATTCAAGAACCTTCCATAGAGTCCTTTTTAATAGCCTACCTTGATATATCTACAACTAAACATTTTTTGCAAGAACCAAATTTGAATAGTGGAGTATCTTCCTATCTACATTATAGTCTTTAAACAACCATACATTTGAATTTTTGATAGGATATCATCAAATAAAAGTTACTTTAACTACCATATACCCAATGGGATAGTGAATGTTTTCCCCAGCTATAACTATAGAAGTCAATTTTTATTTTTCCTCTACACACTAGCACAAGTAGTAGTCTATCCCCTCTTCATTATCCTAATCTGCAATAAATGAATAAACATTCCTTGCATCAAAAACCAAAAAAAATATTTAATAACATGATATGTCATTACATTCACCAAGTTTATCATACGAAACACATGTTAAATATATGGTACTTGGTTTCACTAGATCAGATACATGAACAAAGTCATGGGATACTTCATATTTATAAATTGTACTATTAGTGGAACCTAATAAGTGTCAATTAGAACTAACGATATAAAACTCCATTCATCCACCCATTATTATGACTCTCACTTGTTCTAAATAAATTCAATACATGCATAATGAAATCATGTCATGTGCCTTGTATGAACCATCAAAGAACTTGTGCTTGAGCTACGAAATGAGTGTAACCATATCTATCCTTTTACTATCATATAATTGTCATAGTTTAAAAATTTATCATCCTCCATAATCATAAATATCTATAAACATTATATTTTCATTGAGCACCATGTCCCATTTTTTCATTATATCATTCAACTATGATTTTTGCATTTGTGAAATCAACAACCTCTTCAAAATTCAACTCCTCTCTTGTAAGTGCTCTTTTGACACATGCTCCTGCACCTTTATGTTCCCATTTTCCATGGTTTGTTTTAGTGAATCTCCAAATATGTTTTACAATATTTGTCACATGCATCTTATTCAACCAGTATAACATATGTGCATTATTAAATGATGACATGTAGTTATTAGATCAAATATAATATTGATTGAAAATAATGTTCCTTTTACTCAACTTTCCATAAACAAACCAAAAAAACTTGTACATATTATGAATAATGTGTTTGATTATTACTAACATATAAGTGGTTCTCCCTTAATAAATTTATTTATCATGATCTATACTATCAAGTGAATGCACGAATGATATATGCATAAATAGTGAAACCTATACTAAATTGTAGTATTGTGACTCAACCTCACTTTATGGTTGATTTATCTAACCATTGAGCTCTTTGTTTGTACCTTACATACTTATATATAATTTCCTTCCTAAATTTATCCATAAATTTGAAAATAGGTATTTGTTTTGTAAAATCTCGTACCTTATAGATTCCTTTACATATTTTCATTGATATGTTAATTATTTATATTTAATATAATGAACTAATTATTTTCCAATTTTGTGTTCACTCTCCTCATGGGTATATTTTTTCAATTTTAAAAATCCACCATAAATGTTGCAAGTTCCATCCAAACATGCCCCATTATATAAAAATTGTCATTCACAAAAAATGGTTGGAATAAATTACCTTCTTGATTTTGGAAGGCCTTCCACTCCACACTCTTGAAAAATGTTTTCAGCATTCAAATTAATATGAACATTATGAAAAACATCATAATGCATCAAAAAATCAACATGTTGCCTACAATAACAAGTAGTGCATGTGTGATTGATTTTCACATAGAAGGGTTTGGCCATTTCAAAATATATTTGGATAATAAAAATATATACATATATTTTAAAAAAAGGAGTGAATTTGTGTTTGATTCATATCCTAAAAAAAATTAGGATGTGGTTTATGCTTATGAGAACCAATTCTTATTTTCACTACATCTCTAAAATTAGTCGATACCCTTGTGTTATCTTTCCAAAATTCTACAAGTAAATATTTTAGGGAATCAACTATAGCCTTGTATTTCCATGGGATTCTACTAGAAACTTTTTTAAAAAAAATTTAAAAGGAAACATCAAGTATTCTATGTCTTATAATTAATTTCATTAGTGTTTTTCAGTTTATGTACAATTCTCAACTTGTTTGTCTAATCAATCATTTATTATTTGTTTTATAATTCATTAGGGATAGTTTAATTACTTACATGATGTTTTTGCATTTGACTCCTTTGATTTTCTCCCTACACTTCTAATTCTTTTACTATTTTATACTTTAATTTCTTCTTCTACTATTACAAAATTCATCACCCATGATTGTAGAAAGTTGTCAACTTTTGAGGATGGGGACAAAAATTTAATTATTAAAAAATAGGCATACTTAATGTACATTACCAACTGGGGACAATGATCAAATTATTAAAATATAGACCTTAACTCTTTATTCAACCTTTAATAGAGAAATATTTATACTTTTGAGGGTGGGGACATACATCAAATTAGTAAAAAATAGACTTGCAACATGTAAAATGAAATAGACAAGAGTACACAAGAGACATAACTCTTGATGTGAAAAAAACATATTGATTGTACATTTTTTTTCTCTTAGTATCAGAACAATGTATGTGGTAATACCATCTACATAGTACTAATATATATCCACAAACACCCCTAAACCTAAAACCTTAACACTAAAACCTTGATCTCTTGGTTCTTATACCCTCAAACCTAAAAATTATCCCAAACCTTAAGCCATACAAAGCTTAAACCATAAATCCTAAAATATTAAAACCTTAAACCACTCATTTTATCCCTAATTACCATCATTTACACTAAGAATTAGGTCCACGGGGCTTAATGTAGACCAAATCACACCACTAATTTCCATAATTGATAAATTTACTTAATCTTTGATGACATGGGGTCTAGATGAACCTTAAAACACATTTTGTGCTCATAAATAAGTTTAAGAAACTTAAATTATCCTCAATTACCTTTATTTTTGGACACTAAACCCTAAAACTTATACAATAAACCTTGAAACCTAAGCCCTAAACCTTAAACCATAAACCTTATGCCCTAAATTATAAACCACCAACCCTAAACCATAAGCCATAAACCCTAAACCCTAAATATTGTACCTCAAACCTAAACCCTAATCCTTGAAAACTAAGCCCTAAAAACCATAAACCAATCATTTAATCCTTAATTACCATTATTTATAATAATAATTAAGTTTATAGGGATAAATCTGGCCCAAATCATACCACTAAATGCCCCAATTGATTGATTTTCTCAATATAGATGGCATGGGGGTTAATCAAACCTAAAAAAACATTATTTAATAACAAAATGTTTAAGAAATTCAAATTATCCTTAATTACCTTCATGTTTAGACCTTAAATGCTACACCTTATACCTTAAATCTTAAACCCTAAGCCCTAAATCATAAAACCTATACCCTATACCTTAAATTGTAAACCTTATGCCCTAAACCCTAATCCCTAAGCAATAAACCATAAATCCTAAACCCTATACACTAAACCTTAAACCCTAATCCATAAACCAAAATCCATAGAAACTCTAAATCATAAATTATTAATACCCCTAACCAATTATTTGAGCCCCAATTACCATCATTTAGATAAAGAATTAGGTTCATAGGGATAAATTTGTTCTAAATCACACCAGTAACTACCACAATTGACTATTTTGATTAATTTATGATGACATGGGAACTAATTCAACCCAAAAACACATTCTATTCTTAAAAATGAGTTTAAATAACTCAAATTATCCCTAATTGCCTTCATTCTTAGACTCCATACCCTAACCCTTAAACCCTAATCCCTAAACCATAAAACTTAAAACTTATACCCTAAATTGTATACCCTAAGCCATAAACCCTAAGCTTTAATCCTTATGCTTTATACCCTATATCATATAACCTAAATCATAAACCTTAATCCCTAAACCCAAATCCCTAGAAACCCTAAACCCTAAATCATTAACTCTTAACAACCCAAACCATTCATTTGAGCCCCAATTACCATCATTTAGTCTAAAAATTAGCTTCACAGGGATAAATGTGACCCAAACTACACCACTAACTTCCCTAATTTATTAATTCACTTAATTTGTGATGATATGGTGGTTAATCAAACCCAAAAACACATTTTATGCTCCCAAATAGGTTCAATCAACTCAATTTATCCTTAATTACCTTCATGATTAGACCCTAAACCCTAGACCCTATATGCTAAACCTTAAAACCTAAGCCATAAATCCTAAACCATATACCTTAAAATCTGAACCTTAATACCTAAACCTTAAGCCCTAAGCCCTAAACCTTAAACCATATACCCTATACCCTAAACCCTAATACCTAAATCTTAAGTCTTAGAAACTTAAAACCATAAATAGTAAACTCTTAAAACCTAAAACCAATTATTTGATCCCTAATTACCATCATTTAGACTATGAATTAGGATCAAATGGATAAATTTGGCCCAAATTGCACCACTAACTTCTCTAATTTACTAATTATCTCAATCTATGATGACATGGGGAATAATCAAACCTAAAAACACATCATCTACTCACAAATAAATTCAATAAAATCAAATTATTCTTAATTGACTTAGTGGTTATACCCTAAACCCTACACCCTACACTTTAAACTTTAAACCTTAGCCCTAAATTGTAAATAGTAGACCCTATATCATAAATTTTAAACCCTAAACCCTAAAACTGTAAGCCTTAATACCTAATACCTAAAATGTATAACTTATAACCTAAACCTTAAAATTTAATCCCTAAAAACTCTAATCTATAAATATTAAAATCTTAAAATCTTAAACCAATCATTTAAGAATCAATTACCATTATTTTGACTAAGAATTAGGTTCATAGGGATAAATTTAGCCCAAATTTCACCACTAACTACCCCAATTGACTAATTCATTCAATATTATGATGATATTGGGAGTAATAAAACCTAAAAATACATCCTATGCTCACAAATAGATTCAATAAACTCAAATTATCTTCAATTACCTTTGTAGTTAGACCCTATTGTTGATGCACTTAATGTGCTCTTTATATTACTAAGGAATGGGGGGAAGTAAGAAACTCAATTTTGAGTCCTAGAAGACTCAAGGCTTGATTTTTTAACATAATTACTAATATAAATATAACAAATAGAAAATATATAGTCACCACCTAGAAACTTACAAGTAGACCTTGTTGTAGAGACAACAGATGTTACACATTGACACAACTTCCTCCTAATCTTTGTAAAATTATTTCAATCTTTATCAATTATTGCCCAAAATATAAATAAACAATTAATATTTACAACATGAACTAAAATAAGGTGATTCATGGGTAGATCCAAGGTTAGGTAGGGTATGGCAAAAAAGAGAATTTGCTCAAGATGATCAGAAGTACTAGTTATTTTAACTTCTATGACAACAACACATAAAACTAGTATTTACTAACTCTAGCATAATGATCAAAACTAAATAAAACTATTTGAATCTTAAAATTAAAATAAATTCATATATATAGAATCATACATTTCAAAAATATTACTCATTCATATTAAATTGCATAACACATTTAGTTGCAAATAAGATGAAAATAGAGCATGTATACTAACAAAATTGTCAGCCTAGTGATAAACTCGAGCTAACAGATGTATTTATTGAATTTTATTGCAAAATTAGTTGATAATAAAGAAACCATTAGTCATCTAAAAGCATAAGGAACAAACACTATATAAGTACACAATCAAGTACTTGAGACAAACTTTCAAATTCTTAGCTCTTTTATATTAATTCTTATAACAACTATTTCTAATTACAATGAAGAGGAAACCCCTATTTATAGGATTAAAAATACCTACACAAGATAAAGTGGGCCCATTAAACGTGCCAAAATATAGCCAAGTAGCTAAAATGTTACAATGGGATATTCTAATTTAAATTTACAAAACATAATAAAATATTCCCTAAGGTCTTGGAGGGGACTATTGGCTAGCTTGTTGTTGTTTCCTTTGTTTCTTATCTGATTATCCCTTTGTACATACTTATATGCATGCCAAATAATCTTGATCTATCTGGGTGAAGTCTAGGATCATAGGTTGGAACAAGGTATTTCTAGAATTACCCTACCATGTTTTTGAAGTATTAGCCTTAGTACTTCTTCAATTTCCCCCTTCCTTTTCCAACCTTTGATGAGAAAATGCCACAATATTCATCACCTCGATATAATTCTTTGCAGTAGCTATGTTTTAATATAATTTATCAATAAACACCTTCATTTATGCTCTAAACTCTTGATCATCCATGAAGGTGTCATCAAGGTTGGTCATTAATTTAACTATTTTGGGACTATTAGAGTTTTATCCCAACTTTAGTTAAAGGTCTAGAGTAATAAATAATTAAATATAATTTCAATAATTATAGTACTAATTTTTATAATTTATTATCTTTTAAACCTTTCTAAAATTAGCAATAAATAAGGAGAAATATAACTTATCTTAAAACTAGACTAAGATGACTGAGATAGAGGCTAAAACTAGCTATACAAGTCTAAGAAAATGTCACAAATTAGAATTTATCTTTTTTTTTATGAAAGGATAAGAGAAGCAAAAATAGGACACTTAAGGGTTCAATGTTATATTCCACTCCTACCATTGTTATCCAAACTAGACACAAAAATCTAATTTTTTTGGGTTTTGTTATTTATCCATGTATGAGTCTACTTATGAAATATTAAGTGTTGAATGTTGATAGATATCCTTGTAGAACTAATTTAATATTAAAATCCTATACCTTCATTATGCTTGTATAAAACTTGAGAAAGAGGGTGGAGGGGTTAGTGTGTGTAAGATGCACTGAATGTATGATCCATACACCTTATGTGGGCATGATGACTACATACCAATAATCTGAAGAGGGATCAAGCCATATGTAGTTCTCCCACCTAAATGTGATTTATTCAATAGTGTTATGTAGATACAAAAAATCCAAATTGAGAGTGCTTGAGGTGGTTATGGACTAATGTATGAATTTAAATGTGTTTGCAGCTATGTTAGATGATTGTATGAATATAATAGAAAAGTTTGCCTTGGTAGTTTATTTGTATTATTTCTTTATTTTTAATATTTATCACCTCCCTTGTAAATTAGATTTGAGCGTGTTTTTATATGGAACTATTGATCATAATTTAGATGTATTTTTACTAGGTCGACATGATGAAGGATAGGAATTGGATGAAAATCATCATTTAGGATCAAAATACAATTGGATAAGAGTGCTGAAAATGAGACACCCTAGGGTCTGATGTTATAGTCTAGGTATGACAATCATGTCCTATAGGATTGATACCTAAGGGGATAGAATTGGCCTAGGAAATAGATCCTAGCTAAGCTATAATGATCATTTAGAAGGCTACGAATGACGGGAAATAAGTAAAAAGGTATCTAGGAGGCTCATAAGAGCATGCAAAGAGGATTTATGGCTAGGATGACACAAAACACACTTAAACCACCAATTTGGACATTATATATGACTACATTTTCCCCAATTTATTCTAATAATGTAGCAAATCAAAATACTAGGATAAAGAAAAAATAGAAAGCACATCAGAACTTACCTACAATGGTGAAACCCATGAAGCTATGTGATGTTGAGTGTGTATAGAGAGAACACATCATGAAGTATAACTCTATTGTGATGCTAAGAGATATTTGAGTGATGTTGAGTAATGTTACATATGTTCTAAACTAAGAGTAATATTGTAAATGGAGTTGAGTGATCAATTCCCCAAGAGTGGCTCAAGAATGCAAAGGTTGGCCCTTTATCTCCATCATCACCCACTAAGTGAATCTATATGATCATACATGTGTTAATTGATGTTTGGACTATGTGTCCAATCCTTTTTAGTAGGTGGTTTAAGAATATAAAGGCTAGCTAGTCTTTTGGATCTATCATTGACCACTAAGTGAAACTATGCACTGATACTGGTATGAATGTGTGTCATATAAGATGGCTCCTGAAGCCCATGAATGATTTGTAATTTTCAAGGGTGAAGCCTATGAAGCAGTGTGATGTTTAGTATGTGTAGAGAGATCACATTATGAAGTTTAAATTTACAAAATAAAACCAAGAGTAGATCATTTCCTACTAGACACATTATGTCTAAAATAAGAATGTACAAAAGTTGGGCAAAATAAAGAGGAAAAAAGGAATGAAAATACATCACTAGGTATGTGAACTAAATTAAAACTTGTTATGATGTTGAGTGATGTTTGAGTGATGTTGGGTATGTGTTGAACTAAGAGTATTATCATGAACGAAGTTGAGTGCTCAATTCCCCAAGGGTGGCTCAAGAATACAAAGGTTATCCCTTTGGGTCCATCATAACCCACTAGGTGAATTTATGTGATCATCCATGTGTTAATTGATGTTTGGACTATGTGTCCAATCCCTCTGAGTAGGTGGCTTAAGAATATAAAGGCTAGCTAGTCCTTTGGCTCCATCATTTCCCATTAAGTGAAGTTATTAACTAATATTATTATGAATGTGTGTCATATGAGATGTCTTCAAAAGCCCATGAATGCTCTATAATTTGACAATGTGGCATGGATAGCTGAATGTGTACTAGAAACTAGGCCAATCTTGGCCACCATGAGAGATGTAGATTAAGCTTGTATGAAAGCTATTCTAAAACTGAGAACTAGGGTTATGTGGAAGCCACTCAAGAATGATGAAAATGACCTACAAATGGAATAAGGCACACAACTAATAGGAATACATGGGTAATGTACTAATATCAAAAAGAAAAGAAAGTTAATGTGCCATGCACATTTTCCCCAGTCATTTGTGTCTATAACATGGATTCTGATGTGGAAGTTATACTAACTTCCCAATCTAAAACTAGAATTGAGAGCCATCATGTCATGTATGATTCCCCTTATATCTAGATACTCCAAAAAAAAAATACTAAAACTATTGAGTCTAAATTGATCTATATTTGACAAAACTATAACTAAACTTACCTTTCTATCTATTTCTAGAAAATCTAGGTTTTTTGTTATTTGGATAGGAGCATCAAAAATAGGATACCTTGGTGTCTGACACTATGGTCCAAGTCTAGATCTCTTGTACTTTGCTATTTTTGATGACTATTCTATGTTCATCACTATTTTTCTAGTTTTTCTACCTATTTTAGGTTTTGGTTGTTATTCTAATTGTTCTAAAAACTAATTTTTTTAACGATAGAGGCTCTAATATCTTTGATAAAACCCTTATTGATTAACCCCTCTTCTAAGAGTAGGAATGAAAAACATGTAATTACTTCCCTCAGGATAAAGACCCCTACAAGTTTGTTATGTTATGAAATATATGATATATCAATAATAATAGAAAATATGTCTCAAGATATAGCATAATTTGTATTGGAGATTATTAGATCAATAGAGTTATGCCTAGATAGATGTAAAAATGTAATAACATGTGTATTATACTAAATTAAAACTACAAATGTTAGTTTTTAAGGAGGGATGGAGTATGATGTCCATCATGGCATCCAAGAAATAAAGATAATGCATGATGTGGATCATGGCATTGAAAATAGTGAGAAGCAAATAAGCAACAAACACATAAGGCAAGAAGAAATAAACATACAAGAGTGACCAAGGGGCCAAGCAAACAAGGGACATGGGCACATGTCACTCAAAATGGAAAGTAAGCATACAAGGCATGTTCAAATGCCACATACACATACAATTGAAACCAAGCAATATTGGCATGAGGGCCTTAAGCGCATAAAAGAGTACAAGCAAAGGACATTGTAAAATGTCCTAAGTCACACACAAGATACAAAATAATAATTGAGAAATGCAATCACATCTAGTTACACAAAGAAAGAAAGGGAAAACATGTAAATGCTAGAAATACAATCCCATCTAACTAATCAAATCAAAAAGTGAAAGTATGAAAAACATGTAGTACAATACTAGGTAGATGTTAAGAAATACACAAATTTTATACACTAGTGAGTGTTAATATAATAATCTGTGTAAGCTAATAAGTAATGTACATCAACATGATAACTAGAGTGTGTGGTGTAGGAATGATATAACTTGGATAGTGTAGTCATGTAGAAGATTCCCCCAATGGATAGATATGTTTTTATATGTCTTGAATGTAGAAATAAGATGCCCCTTCAATAGGTAGAGTGAAGAAATCAAGGATCTAGATGTCACGACACACACTCCACAAAGATCAAGTTAAGCATGGCAATGTAGATAAATTGACATAAAATAGCATAGAATAAAAAAATGTAATTCTAACATGGTAGTAATAATGTAAAGCATGGATAATGCATACAATTGAAATGTTTTTGGTATTTTGAGTTAATTGAATTTTTTTGTATTTTTAAATGTTACATTGTTTTTGGTAGTTGAACCTATTATATTTTTTTTGATATTTTTGAAATAAGATATGTACAATCAATCATAAGGAAACTATATACAATAAATTTGAAGATAATTTATCTAAAAGAAAGATAGAATAAATGATACTAACCACTGAGTCTTATGAGAGACTCCCTATCATAGTGTTCTGTATCAAGGAGAGGGATTGTCCATGATCATGAAGCACGATGGAAGGGATAAGATTATGGCTCTAAAAGTTATGTATGTTGTAAATTCTCTGGAATGTTTGTAGTGGAAACTAACTATGGGATCCCCTATAACTCTGAGAAGTGGATGCAAGTATAGGGTTCTTCAGGACCCATCTAGTAGTAGGAAAAGTTCTCTAAATATGTGCTTTATGTGTAGAGGCATGAGACCTCAATGATATTGCCCTAGGTGTGAACACCATAGCTAGAAACTATCTAGAGTCCTAAAACTATGCGTGATCTAAAAAGTGCCTACATATAAGTGTATGAACTATCTTTGATAGTGAGGAAGACCTCGACTATGGTTGAATCTAAACTTGAGGAAGAACTATAACTAGTGGATAAGTTGAAACTAGTGACTATATAGTAGTAGATGGCTCTAAAGTAGGGAGTGGTAACTCATATAAAACACCACCAACTATAACAAAATGATTAGCATGAATGAATTTCATGCATCTATGAACTGTAGAAGGTATTGCATGATTTTTTTGAATCCATGGTCGATAAAGTAACATATCAAAAACTCCTACACTAGGAAAAATAGTAAATGGTATGGCCACATGTGTTGGAATAACTTGTAGAGGAAGTATAATATCACCCAATTAACTCTATGTGTTCCCATTGAATCCATTGATAAATATGTCCTTTAGGGCAATATCTTGCTCTAAATATCCCAAATGCTACACTAATGTCATAGTACACATGTTCACAATAGATCCATTGTCTATGAGAACACTATAAATGGGATGATGATTAATGTAAGCTCTGATAAAGAGTGCATGGTAATCCTAATCATCCTCAACTATCTCTTACTTTAATAATGAGATGGAAGGTCTAATTGGAACTCTAATATTATACACACCAATCATGTTGCTCAAAGGATATGACTCAATTGAAGGTGTCTAGTATGTAGCTTGTGGAGTGTGTGCTTGATATGCATTATAAACACTTGATGCATTCCTTATTTCTTGTTTAAAATGATATAAGAAAGGATATAAGAAAAAATTTAGAGCCTTGTCTTGTGTTTGCTTTACCTGAGGAGGCTCAAGTAGAGTGTTAAGTCAATAAAGTTGCCATATATTAAATACTATATCATGTGTTTCAAATTGATGCATCTATTTATTGTATGGCATGGTGCCCTATGAAAATCACAAAATGCATTTTGATCATATCCACATAGCAGATGTTTTTTGTATTGACTTCCTGAATAGGAGGGATAAGTATGATATTACATTCCAAAAGTTGTTATAAGACTTTGGCTGGAGATACTAGTAGATTGTTAAAAGTTTGTCAAGGAGGTGATGATAAAACCACTTGTTGATGGTGCTCTGAAGTTACATTAGTTGTAAGTTGATTTTGACTTTTGTTATCATTAACCTTTAATTTATATGGGAATTTACTGTTACTCTTGTTTATTATTTTTTATATGCTTGTGTACTTGAGTTTTCCCATTGAAATTAATTTGACTTCCATTTTATTTAGTGTATGACATAACTCAGTGAAGGAAGAGAAATTTTTGAACATTATTGACTCATGTAAATCTAGAAGAAGACTTTGTTTCTTGTAATTCTTGATCAGCTATGGGGCTAGTCATTTTATCCAAAATAGTCTTATATCAAAGAACATAACCTATGAGATGCTCCTTTGACCTTTATTTCTATTGTGAAACTTAGGCATAAGAAACCTTGTCACCTATGTTAATGATGAAATGAACTAGGAACATATTTGCTAAAGGATTGAATGCGGTGACTAACTAATTTAGTACACTATAGAACCATTATAGAGTATAATCCTTTAAACTCTATGGAAATAGTTTGGTTAGTAACTAGTCATTTGGCACATAGTCCAATCATGCTACATGAAAATCTCTCAAGTGTGTCTCTAGATCACCCTTGCCATCATATAGAGTGAGCTTGAGTTGAACAAAACTTGGTGGCAAGGGTGTAGACATAATATGATGTGTTAATGGTGTATAAAGTAGAGGAAAAGAATCTAAGTCCTATGTTGGTCTAGAGGCACCTTGATAAAGATGTAGCACCTTGGATTGAAGATATTTTATCTCTTGCACAAGGTTATCCACATCAAGAGATAGACATGTACTAGCCATAACTGGTAGTGCCCCATAAGAAAGTGGGGCTGCTATAGTGGGTTATTGAGACATAGTTACCCCCATAGTGTTATGTGCAACTAGTTTCTCTATGGTTTGAGAAGATTGACCATTGTTTATTTTGTATTTTTATTGTAATATTTTAAGCATATCATCGTGCATATTAGGATGTTTAGTTAGAAGGTCTTGAAGTTCCCTCTTCTCAATTTCATCAAAACCAGTATATTGGGCCATTATTAAAGTAAGAAAACAAGTTGAAAATCGATTGAAGAATTTGAAATAAGTTGTAATAAGAAAAATATAGTGAAATGAAAGTACTAAATAAAATAAATGCAAAATCATAAAAATAGCTAACTAGAATATGCATAAAAAGGGTAATACACTCACAAATATGTAAGGTGATACCTCAAGAAGAAAAGGGACCTGGTAAGTTCAACTAGGGATTGAAAGAAATGAACTATAAATTTTATATGGTAAATTTTTAAAATTAAATATGAATTTTTGATTTTAAATATGCAATAAAAATAAAAAAAATACTGAAAAAATACTGAGACCTAGTATAGGTAACTAGAGTTTGAAAGAAATGATTTCTAAAATTAATAATGTAAATTTAAAAATTAAATATGAAATTTTGATTAAAAATATGCAAAAAAAAAAAGAAAAATATTGTAAAAATCAACAAGGAAATCTCCCTAGGGTTTCTAAGGTTTTTATGTACAAATGAAGTAAGTCAAGTTCACCTAATGATTTAACTATTTGGGGAATATTAGAGTTTTATTCCTATTTGAGTTAAGGGTCTAAAATAATAAATCAATAAATAATAGTGCAATAATTTCAATACTAATTTGTATAATTTATTATGTCTTTTAAGCCTTTCTAAAAATAGTAATAAATAAGGAGAAATACAACTTAGCTTAAAACTATACTAAGATGGCTAAGATAGAGGTTGAATCTGGTTGTGCATGACTAGGATAGTATCTCAAATCAAAATTAGGATTTCATTCACTGAAAGGATAGGAGCATCAAAAATAAGATGCTTCAAGGTCTGATGTTATAGTCCACTCCTGCACTATTGTCCAAATTGGTCATAGAGATCTAATTTTTTTAGTTTTTGTTCATTATCCCTATATGAGTCTACCTATAAAATTTTAAGTGTTGAATATTAATGGATCTTCTTGTAGAGCTAATTTAATCTTCAAACCCTAGACCTTTATTATGCTTATATAAAACTTGAGAAAGAGAGGGGGTTAGTATATGTAAGATGCACTAAACATGTGATCCACAACCCTTGTGTGGGCACGCTACCTACATACCAATACTCCAAAGAGGGATCAATCCATATGTACTTTTCCTACCTAAATGTGCTTTGTGAAATAGTGTTATGTGGACGTAAAAATGCCAAATTGAGAGTGTTTGAGGTGGTTAGGGAATGGTGTGAGAGTTTGAATATGTTTGCATTTATGTTAGGTGATTGTATGCAGAGAATAAGAAATTTTGACTTAGTGGTTTTTTTTGTATTCTTTCTCACTTTGTAAGATTTGACAACTCCCTTGCAAATGAGCTTTGAGTAGGATTTTATAAGGAACTATTGATCATGGGTTAGATGTATTTATGATAGGTTGACATGATGAAGGATAGAAATCAGATGAAAATGGTCATTTGGGCTCAAAATGCAATTGGATAGGAGCACCAAAAATAGGACACCCTAGGTTCTAGAATTATAGTCTAGGTATGGTGCTCCTATCCTATAGGCTTGAGACCTAGGGGATAGAATTGGCCTAGGAAATAGAGTCTAGTTGAGCTGAAATAATCATTTGAAAGGATATAGATAACTGGGAATAAGAAAAAAAGGTACCTAAGAGGGTAATAAGAGCATGAAAATAGGAGCTATGGCTAGGATGACATAAACCACACGCAAACCATGAATTTGGATATTTTATATGACTACAATCACCCAAGTGACCATAACATCCTTCAGTAGCAAGGCAATTTTGAATTCATTTTTTTCCAAGGATGTGTTAATCACAAGATATACTGAGGGGGGTGAATCAGTATATCATAAATCTTATAAAATTTCACTTAATCAAATTCCACTTAACCATACATATAAGATATGCAATAAAACTAAAATAGTAAACACCACACAAGATAGAGAGAGACACCAGATTTGACATGGAAACCCAATGTGGGAAAAACCATAGAGAAAAATCTCAAGTATATGAATGAGAAACAACTCAAACTACAATATTCACAAGTGCCAACTTGCAGGAGCACCAACCTCTATGTTGAGCACCAACACAACAACTATTCATGAGCACCAACCCACAGGAGCACCAACCCCTTTGCTGAGTACCAACATAGCAACTATTCATGAGCATCAACCCACAAGAGAACCAACCCATTTTGTGTATACCACACAACTATCTCTCAATGTTTCTTTCTCAACAAATGATAGCACATTACAATATCTATTTCCTTTCTCTCCTTTCCTCTTCTAAGCTAGATATAACAATTACAAATCATACTCTATCTTCCATATTACAAATGGCTTCTCAAACATTTATTTATAGCTTTCCAAATGACCTTTGGCATTCACCCTTTGTGACCCTTCAATCCTCATGTAAAATGGTGCCAAACTTGCATGACCCTTCATATCCTTGCATTTGAAAAGTCATATGGTGACCCTTCATAATCAAAAGCATCATTTCCTCTTTTGTCTTTATCTTGGTGAATTTTCATATTCCTCAAAGTGTCCCTTCATGAGAAATTGTACCCTTCCTCTTTTGTACCCTTCCTCTTTTTTCTTCACTTGGTGACTCTTGCAATTCCTCAAGATGACTCTTCATGGTAAAATGTGTCCCATTCTTCTTTTGTCTTTAACCCATGACTCTTTGACTTATCCATGGGCCCTTTTTTTTACTTTAAACAACCAAAAATATATTCATTAATATTAAATAAATATTAACACACATTATCTAAGATATAACTATTAAAAATATCATTAAATGCAATGGGGCCTTTATCACCAATAATGCTAGACTTTTGACATGAATGACAATATTTCCAACAATATCCCCCTTTTTCATTGATGGAAACCTCAAACTAAAACTACCACATCCTAAAATCTATAGATACTATCATTTGAAAAATATATAGTAACTCCCCCTTACTATAACAACTTGTACCTATTCCCTATACCTATTTTTGCACCTGTACCTATTATTATCCCCCTTTGACATCAATGGCAAAGGGCCAACCTGGAGATAACACATAGTTCCCCCTCAACTAATGCTAAAACTTAATGGTAGGAAGTAAAATAAATTACTCCCAACTCCTCTTGCAGATCCTTGAATGTGTCCTTTGATCATGCCTTTGTGAAGATATATGATAATACATATAAATTGTTGCCTATCCTATGAGCATCTGCAATCAACTCATTTCAATATTTTATTCTAATATCACAACCTTATACATAAAAATTTAATGTGTATCCCTAATCACATATTTGAATTACACTCAATATATTATGCTTAATACCTTTAACATACAATACATTCTTAGTCTTGGTTCTACCATTATCCAAACTCAAAATACTTTTTTTGGTTATCCTGGAAGTGGTTTTATCTCTGAATTTCACTATGCCACCATTGATATTATTTAGAGTTATGAACTTACTCTTGTCTCTTTTCATGTGCCTTGAACATCTGCTATAGATGAACCATGGATGATAGTCATTTCTTGCATGCAAAGCTATCTAAACAAACATAGAATCTTCAAGTTATTTCTTCTACCATGAACATGTCTGAACCTTCTTCTTGATGAATGGAACCTTAAAACTCTATTCCTTATTAACTAACTCAAACATGATTCTATAGTACCAAGCTATGTGTCTGAATTTGTTGCACTTGTAACATATTATGGCCTCTTCATCAAAGCTTGATAAAGGAACAAAAGAGTTGTAGCTTCTGCTTGACTCTACATGACTTTCCTTCTCCTTATTTTTGAAACTGTTAACTCTTTTTCGACATTCTAATTTATTATGACCATATCCATTTCAATAAAAATAGTAACCATAAAAATAGGACCTATCTGTGTATCTATGACCTTATTATCTTTTGTAGCTTTGTTCCCTTCAGCCTTCTTTGTTTGAGATGTCCTTTGTATTCTTCACTTCTTCCCTTTTTGTTTCCTTTTTTGGAAGAGCTTCAACATAGATATTTTTCTTTTCAAATCTGATACCTATCTTATCTAATATTACTTTTTGGATTTCTAATATCTTATTCAACATGTTAGTTCTATCCTCAAATTTTGAATGACTAACAACTTTATCATTGACTGCTTTCTCAATATCTTCTTTTAAAGAGGCAATTTCAATAACATACCTTTCACATTCTTTTCTTACTTTTTGAAATTTTTTTGTTAGATATTTTTCATTCCTTTTAGTTTCTTCAAAGTGTGATGTTAGATCATGAATTATTTCCTTTGACTCCTTTTCATTTTTCTTGATCTGGCGCTTCAATCTTTGATTCTTCTTCTCAACAACTTCTAACTCTTCTAAAGAACAAATGAGTTCTCCTTTCAGATTCACTTCGGCTTCATCTTGTTCTTCTTATTGATCATCTATACTTTTTCTTGTAGAGGCATCTTTAGGTATGGCCATGAATATAATCTCTTCTTCTTCTGAATCATTGACTCCACTATCTTCAGCTGAGTTAGGATCTTTAGAATACAAAATCTTCTTCTCGAATCCCTTCTTGAATTTACCTTTGAAATTATTCTTGTATGTATAATTTCCTTCTTCATTATCATCATTACCCTTATTTGGGCATTTATCTAAAAAATGTCCAATATTTCCATAATTAAAGCATTTAAAAGGTAATTTTCCTTGATATTTACCTGTGCCCTTTTTCGGCTTGAAAATGAAAAGAGCTCCATTGTCATCTTCATCATCGCTAAAACTATCACTTGATTCTTGAATCATAGCTTTTTCTTTATTTAATGTCTTTAAATCCACTTCTCTCTTTGAGGGTTTATCTTATTAATTTTGCATCTCATATGCCATGAGAATACCATGAAGCTCATCCATCTTTAGCTTGGCTAAATTCTTCATCTCCTCGATTGGCAAAACATTTGCATCATATCTCATTGGTAGATATCTCAAAACATTTTGTACCGCCATTGACTCTTTTAAATTTTATCCAATACCTTGAATCTAATTTACTATTTTATAAACTCACAAAATATAACTTGTTATATCTTCTTATTCTTCCATATTCAAACTCTCAAACTATCTTCTAAAAGTCTGAAGCTTAGCTTGCTAAACTTTTCCATCACCTTTGTAAATATTCTCAAGTTTTACCAAAGTTTCATGAGAATATTTACATTGCATAAATTTAACAAAATTAGATTCATATAAACCACATAAAATAACATTTAAAGCTTTAGCATTATTTTCACTTTCCTTCTTTTCTACTGGAGTAATTACAAGTGTTTATGGCTCTTCATATTCCTCCACCACTACTTGCCATATGTCGAATCCAAGGGCCATCAAATAAGTCTTCATTCTTATGCTCCAAAAAACATAATTCATCCCATCAAACAAAGGTTCCCTATTTCTATAAAATCTTTCATGTGATCCAACAATCATGCTTTCCCGATCTACCTTTAAGCTGTAAAACTTTTTCAAAAAGAACCTACTATGATACTAATTGTTAAGCATGGGATATACTGAGAGGGGGGTGAATTGGTATATCATAAATCTTATAAACTTTGAATTAATCAAATTACACTTAACCATACATTCAATATATGCAATAAAATTGAAATAATAAACACCACACAATATAGAGAGAGATACTAGATTTAATGTGGAAACCCAGTGTGGGAAAAACCATGGAGAAAAATATCAAGTATATGAATGAGCACCAACTCAAACTACAATATTCACAATCACCAACTTGTAGGAGCACCAACCCCTTTTGTGTAAACCACACAACTATCTCTCAATTTTGCTTTCTCAACAAATGATAGCACATTACAATATCTCTTTCCTTTCTCTCCTTTTCTCTTCTAAGATATATATAACAATTACAAACATACTCTATCTTCTATATTACAAATGGCTTCTCAAACCTTTATTTATAGATTTCTAAATGACCTTTGGCATTCACCCTTTGTGACCCTTCAATCCTCATGGAAAATGGTGCCAAACTTGCATGACCCTTTATATCCTTACATATGAAAAGTCATATGGTGACCCTTCATAAGCAAAAGAATCATTTCCTCTTTTGTCTTTATCTTGGTGACTTTTCATATTCTTCAAAGTATCCCTTCATGAGAAATTATGCCCTTCCTCTTTTGTCTTCACTTGTTGACTCTTGGAATTCCTTAAGATGACTCTTCATGGGAAAATTCATCCCATTCTTCTTCTGTCTTTACCCCATGACTCTTTAACTTCTCCATGGGCCTTCTTTTGACTTTAAGTAACAAAAAACATATTCATTAATATTAAATAAATATGAACACACATTATCTAAGATATAACTATTAAAAACATTATTAAATGTAATGGATCCTTTATCACCAATAATGCTAGACCTTTGACATCAATGGCAATATTTCTAAAAAGATGTAGATACATCCTTGACTTGATCTAGCCATCTCTTTAAAATTCTTCTCTTATTCATCAGGATGGCCTATACAGGAATGCTATCCTAAAGTGGCAAAACCTTGGGGTCTAGGAACTTACTACTTATTAAAACTCTAGCCAAGTTTTCCAACTTGGCATCATAGAGTGCAAATTTTTGGTCAAGTTTAGTGACCACCTTGGATTGGAGGACCCCATATTCCTGCCTCCTCTTCATGACCTCACATATGTTTAAAACATTGATAAAAATGTTTAGGATTTGAATTATATTGTCATATGGCACTATTTGAAATTCTTACTCTTTCAACCTTTTCAACTCTTATTGCATCCCCTTCATCGAGGCAATTATGGACTCTACCTAGGCATGAACTATGGACACAAGGTCCTCTACATATTGATTCACTTCTCTAGGGCTAGCCTTCCTCTTCCTTTTCAAAGTGAAGATAGAATTTTCAATCTCTTGGACCACAACTGAGCTTGACTATGGTTTCTTAACTCTCCTTCTAACCACCCATTTGATCATGCCTATGCAACACCAATTCTCATCCCAACCTGAGGAACGTAGAGGAATACTTGAGGCCTCTCTTACCATGTTGCCTATATGATATCTATGACCCAATTTTTGGGAGTATTATGTGTTGGATATGTTTTATGTAGATACAATGGAGGTTTCTTGGTAGAGAAAGAGGTTAAATCTATAACAGGGATGTATGAGTTCATTGGGTCTAGATTCTCAATTGTGTCAAATATAGATTTGTCAGAGCCAATGTCAAGAATGAGTGAAGGTAATTTTGAAGGCAAAAAAATCTTAGTAGTTATGGTAATATTTAGTGTCTTTTATATGTGGAATAATTTTTATATTGGCCTCAGTGGCCTAGTAGGTGCAGGAGTCTAAGGGTAAGTGATGAACTAGTAGTGGTTGCCTAGGAAGGAGTGGAACCCACAACCTCACTAACATTAGTGATTTGGGAGCTTGATGAAGATGAAATGTTGGTAGTGGCATGTGAAATGAAGTTGGGAATGGTGAATATAAAGGAAAAACTAAATTATCCCATGCTAGTGTCAGCTGAGGACTAAGTGGTGGTGGTAGATATAGTGTAAGTGCTTATTAATGGGGGAGTAAATGCAGAAGTAGAATTTGTTGCAATTAGGAAACGATGCAATGGGGAAGTAATCAAATTGAGATCCTAAGATGTGATAGAGGTATAAGTATTAGTATCTTGATAATTTTATGGAGTAGGTATTGTTCCTCTCATTATAGTCTTGGGATCCTTCTTTCTTTTGTATACCTTTACTATATTTCTCCCAGCCAATTCTTGTAGTTCCTCCATTTAGAACTCAAATCCTTGTTATAATTCTTCAAGGTTAATGAAATTAAGATTAGGCTAACTTAGGCTCTCTAGGTTAACTTCGATAGTTGATGTAAAGATGAATGTATTCCCTTAGGAGAGGTTGGGTTGGTTGCTAGATCCCCCTTGCTTAGAGCTTAGAGGTAGGTTCTCTCCACTTGAAGTGGGAATAAGTGGAGGTATGTATGGATTGTTCCTAATAAGAGGAACATTTTATTATTCCTCTTTTTTCCTCTCCTCATCATCTATATCAAACATGCTTCTATGGGTTGGTGGTGGCTGAGGATTGAATATGTCTTCCTTCTTCTTCTCTCTATCAAGTCTTATTTCCATCTCAACATTATTCCTTGTTGTATTCCTTAGGATCACCCCATCATTCATGGCATCCTTTTAAATCCATTCATGCACTCTTTGATTCTTATAATCCATTGATACATCATTATTAAACTTGAATAGGTGCTTGGAGATAACATTATTGTGTTACTATGCTTAGAAGTCATCCTTAGGCAATAGGTATGAGTCGATATGGCTTGTAGCCACAATGATATCATGCCACTTTATGATATTATTCTTCCCTAACTTGTAATTAGTCTTATAGGGGAGTATCTTATTATTTTTGAAGACTCCTTAAACTCCATGTAGTATTTTACAAGCCATATCTTCCCTTACTAGCTTCATAGGGACATATCTTGGTATCTTGAGAGGAGCTACCATTACTCCCTCTACTCAGATGATCATGAAATCAAGGTATGGCTATAAGATTCTCATGTCTCTCAATGTCTATCTAACCTATATGGGAACCCTTGGCATCTCACACTTAGTGATTTATTTATATAAAATGGGGTATAAGTCTTCATCAATCACTTTTATGTTGTAATTGAAGTGGTGAATGTGTATTGTAGAGAATAATTGGGGCATGACTTCATCTCATTCAGGAGACCATGAATTATGTCTATGTTGGGTAATTACATATATGTCATCCAATAAGTAAGTCATCATGAATAATGGGATCCACTATTATAAGTATCATTCATTGCATACACTAAATTTTTGCTAATGATCTCCTCGAGTGGAGGAGTTTATTGATCCTCTAAGATGATCTATAGTAATGGAAGGGTCCTCATGTCCACATAGTCGATATGTGGATTATTGAATACCCTATTGAGGAGAGCAAGGCCAATCCTAACCCATTTATTTATTTGATGGATAGGTGTGTTCCCTTGGTCATCCATGAGAATGGCTCATGTTAGGTCAGTTACCCAAGAATCCAAGACCTTCTCTAGGGAGTGCACCTCACACTAATTGTTAATTTTGTTATAGTTATAGTCTATTTGTGGGTAAGGAATGTCATAATATTTTTCAAAGATTTGACATACTATGAAGGTGATCAGGAGCCCTTGGTTCATTTATTTGAGAAATTTTTCCTTGTATCTCATCCTTCCAAAGATACCATAGACTAGGTTAGTGCATAGCATGTCCTTTGGTTTTGATACAACCTTGTGGATACCCACAACATTGATTACAAGGATTTATAAATCCAATTGAATTATATGAGGCATTCTCTCTACCTCATCAACTACCTATCTACTTATATATTGAAGTAAATGTTATTGTAATGCATGTCCCCTGATTCTATGGCCTTAGGGATGAATTTCATATCTTTGAAAAAAAATGAATTACCATACTGGAAAAAAAATCATAATTTATGAAATCAATTCTCTTACCTAGAGTGGTTGGACCTACCTATACCATCTCTACAATTTTCTAGGTAACAATCAACATCCTCTTGTATCTCTCTATAACTTTTGAAATCCAATGATGATGGTTACAATGAAATAAATGAATATATTGATTTTTGTCATACTGGGAGAATGTAGATAGTTGAGAGAGTAAATGTGTATATTTCAAATGCATATATAAGCAAGAATAACTAGGTTGAGTATCCTTTTTGAAAGATCTCATTGATTAATGCAATGTGGATGGTGATTCTAGTTCATGTCATATTAATGGCAAGCTCATAATATTTGCAAATGTTTGGATTAACTTTGATCTATTGCTTTTGGCATTTAATTGCATTATAATTAAAATTTAGTAATAATTTGAATTTGATCCACTATTAATTTTAGATTTAAAGGTAGGGATTGTCACCTTTTGACATGTGGCTACCACCTCAAATGTGGCTAGGTTCTTACAAGGCCTGAATATGACTAAGATACTTAGTTGGCTTGAAGTTTGGACATGTGTCATCCTTTGATTGCCTCACAGGCTCTTCATATGACTATTAGTGTGATTACTCATTTATATCCTACCACATGACACCTTTTAATTTATAGTGAGCTCTCAGGTGGGGTACTTTAGTTTTGGTTGGTTATTAGAGTGTCATGCATCACTCTCATAGGAAATCAATGATTTTATTTTAGAAGTGGCTCTCTCATGGTAAATGATAGATTTCCCTAATAGGTGTCATATTTGAAAGTATTTTGGATAACATTAGACAACTTAGCATTAGTCATATCACTCGAGTGGAAACATGCATCTTTCTTAGAGGAAATCTCATGGATCTCAAAATGTAGCTTAATGAGAATGACATGTGGCATCATTAATGGGACCAAAGGGGGCATGCATCACTTTCATGGGCTTTAATTTGTTCTTCTACTAGGTGTCACTCTTAGAAGAATCCTTAGACAATTGTATAACATTGAGCCTTGATCAAATGGCTCATGACAACCTAGATGTTTATCTTTCTAGCTCTCATGAGCTTTAGATGGATGCAATGTAGTATGGACACATGTCAATCTTGGATGAAATAAAAGGGAACACATATCAATTTTGAGGGTTTTTTGGGTTGATTGCTTGCACTTGAAACATGTGGTGGCATCTCACAATATTTTTATTTAAATTAGATGTGTGGGGTATGTGTAGTGGATCTTATTGAATGGGCTTGCTCAAGGGGGAAAAGAGGATGACATGTAGCATATGTTTTTTAATTCCCATGTCTAGTTCATTCATGATCTCTTCAAATGGCACCACATAGCTCATAAAATTAGTAGACTTGATCCATGTGTTAACCTTACCGAGATTCAACCTCTATGGGGAACATTGAAAAATGTTAGAATAAATATATTAAATTCAATGATGAATCAAAATCTAGTTGTCTCATTATGATTTTCAGTTAGTATCAAAACTACTTTTTAGAACTGATGAAATATCACAAGCTGGAAATAGAGTTTAAACCTTATATTCAATCATACTACGTGTGTTCTTTGAGGTTCATTAACAATTTCCATTGGGTTTAAAAGTGATAACTTTCAAGATTCAAGACATCAAACATGAAATGACTTAATCATTCTTTAGATTCTATAAAATTATTCTTTGCTTATTTAAGGATGTCTTGGCCATTGGTCTGATCCCAGCCAAGTATCCATAGCCCCAATAGAGATACCTTTGGCTCCACTCTGGGCCTTGATCTACTACTAGCTAGGCATCCATAGCCCTGATAGAGATTTCTTAAATCACCATTCATGGAATATGAAGGTAGTTTATGATTTCACTTCATTGGTGTTTCATTTTTTATATACCTATATTCATAAACTAGAATGGTTGGGAACCAAAATTAACCAAGTGTAAGGATTTTGTCAAGACATAATCTAGATGTATTTCACTTTCAGACATCAAGTCATGCCCTAGAAAACTACTTAGTGAATTTAAGTGACAACATAATGTTCCACATAGATTCAAGAAAATGATTAGTCATTTGAACTATATTAGATCCATAAAATGACTTAGGATTTTCATATGATAACTAACTTCTAATTAACCCCACCTAGCTTTTCTAGATTGGAACACTACTAGAGGTTTCCAAACTTTTGGTGATCAATGTTTAAAAATAATAATCCCTTCTTCCCATTTTCAGAACTAGGTTAACACATGTTGAGAAAATAAATTCTTTTCCAAAGGACTTATTACTAAGTTATAAAACACAACAAGAAAATAAACAATAAATGGAAATCAAAACAAGGAAACAATATGAAAGTAACATAGGAAAGTAAAGAAAAAGAAAGAAATAACACAACAAGAAATAACAATAGGAAAGCAAACTACTCTACCCATACCTATTATAATTCTAAACAAGATTTATATCCTTCTAGAATTTGTGATAGAGCGGTAGAGAAATAATGCTTCATGTATTTCCCATTGATTGGAAAGGCTATGTCATTTTCTTGTAGGTCTTTGAGTTTGAATGCATTTTTTCTATTATTTCTACCATTTGATATGGTCCAATCTAGAGAGGAGTGAACTTTTCATTTTGTTCTTTCTTTTTATGGGTATTGTCTCATAGTAGGACTAAGTCTAATATGCAGAACTCTTTAAATTTGGATCACTTGTTGAACCACCTCATATAAATATCCTGATACTTGCTAAAAAATTTCAATTCTTTATCTCTAGCATCTTCTATTTGGATGATGTTTAGTATCCAAGATTTCCCTTCTTTCATCATCTTTCATGTACTAATCCATGACTTCATAGGTGGGAAACTTCATTGTGATAGGAATGATAGTTTTCTTCCCTTAGACTAGTAAGAATGGGGATGTTTTGAGTGCTAACTTGTATTTATTTATGTCTACCCATAGAGCATACTTTAACAAGGTTTGAGATTCTCTTGGTTTATTTTCTACAAACTTATTGATGGTATTCATTAATTCTTTGTTGGTGGATTATGCAATAATAGTTGGAATCAGACTTAATGACTATTTGGTTATCATATACCTATTCAGTGAATTTAGATGATGCAAAGGCTGGGTCATTATCACATATTAAATAACCAAACTAATTAATGATGTTTTCTTCTAGGAACTTGATGACATCCATTTATCTACTATTATTGGTGGCTATTGTTGTAGTCCACCCTGAACTCTATCCAACTTATTAGATTTTATTTCTAAGTCATATTCTTGGAGTTTGGTCATCCACTTCCCTCTTCATTCTCTAAGTTCATTATTTCCTAGCATCAGCTTGACATCTGAGTCAGATATTAAAACACACATCTTATTCATCAGGATGTAGTGTCTGAATTTATTGACAACCTTCACTAGCGTGTAAGCTTGTTTATCCAAAATACAGTAGTTCAAATTTGCATTCTTAAAATTGAATATCATGAAGGCTATGGGGTGTTATTTATCCTCTTCTTTCTATGTTAGAACAATAGTAATAGTGTGATAAAAAACAAAAGAGTATAGATTAAAAATTACCAAAATTAGGACTTATCATAATAGGAGATTGAACAATAACATACTTAATATCCTGAAAGGCCATCTTCACTTTATTAGTCCACTCTATCTTATCATATTTATTTAACATGGCATTGAATGGTCCTATAATATCTACAAAACTAGAAATAAATTTTCTTACAAAATTAATTTTTCCAAAGAATGATTTTAACTCTTTTTGCTATTAGGGACTTCTACCTTTGAAATTTAATTTATCCTATCAAGGTCAATAATCATACATTCCTAGGTGATTACATGTCCTATAATTTTGCCTTCAATTACACAAAAGATACTTTTCTTAGGGTTTAAATAAATGGCATACCTCTTGCACTTCTCCAGCACTTGTTCCAAATGCATCATGTGATCTCCTCTATTTTCAAAAAAAATATTAGATCAACCATATATATAATGATGCACTTACCAATAAATCCATGTAATGCATGGCCCATTTATCAATGTAAAGTTCTCCTAAATTGATTAATGAAAATGGCATTCTTTTGTATGCAAATGTTCCCCTCTTGGTGGTGAAGGTAATTTTCATTCTATCATTCTTGCTCACTGGGACTTGGTTGTAGCCTTAAAAACTATCAAGAAATGACATCATTATGGACCCACTTACCAACTAAATAAATTCATCCAAATATGGCAAGGGATAGTTATCTTTTTTATAGGATCTATTCAAGTTTCTAAAATCAACATAGAGTTTGATCTCTCTGTTCTTATTTCAGACTGGTATAAAATTAGAAACCCATGTCAAGTGTTGTATAGGGAAGATTATCCTTTCATCTATCATTTTATTCACTTATTTATAATTTCATGGTTCTAACACTAGATTTATTGGCCTCTATCTTTACCTAAATTTTTTTCATGACTCTTTCAAATGGATAGTGTGAGTAATCACAATAGTATCAAATATCTTGAGGTCATCATATGACTAGGTAATGACATCTTTGAACTTGGTTAAAAGGGTAATGGCTTCCCCCTAGCTCTTCATCTTTGCAAACTAAACTGATGTTGACATTTTTCTCATTTTCAAGGCATCCTAAGTTGACTTTTTTATAGTATTTTCTACTTACCTTGGGTTATTTATCTTTGATTATTTTCTTATCAGGATCGAACATACTTTCTAAGGATATCATGCCTTTTGATATCTATTTCTCTTTGATCTTGATTACTCCATCTTCATTGTCCTTTGAGATTTTCACTAAGATTTCATCATGTTCATCAATGATGTGAGACTCAAATATGCCCAAAATACATATGAAGTCAATTATCTACTGATCGTCATCACAAACTTGGAAATGATTGATGTTGTTTGAAATATATGGACATGAAATTATCTCCATAGTAAAATCTTAAAATTTCAAAGGATCTAAAGGAACCATGTTTGCTTATGCTGAAGCCAGAGCATATGCCAATTGGTTTTGTTCCCTGGGAAAATAAAAATTTAAAATGAGTCAAAATACTCAATTAAATCCTAAACTCTAAATTTATACTTTCTTAGATAAGAAAGCTTACATTGGTATCTACTTTTGACCTGATTAACAACTATTTCAGAATCACCATAAAATAATAGTTTTTAAACCTTATGTTTGATTGTAAAATAAAGTCCTAAAATAATAGCTTCATACTATGCTAAATTATTAGTGTAAGAGAATTTTAATCTATAAGAATATAGATACTATTTTCCTTTGAGATTTATTAGAACAATTCCAATGCCCAAACCTTGCTTAGCTTGTCCACCATCAAAATGCAATGTCTGAGGAACTTTACTTTTTTCTTTTACCTTATCATCTAAAATAATGTTAGTGGTTTCCAATGTGTAAAATCCTAAGTCATAGGATTGGTAATTTAACTTTTCATTCTTGACATTATACTTAGTGATAATTTATTTCATTTTGGGTTCCCAGTCAATCCTAATTTTATTGGAGATCCTATGCCAAGGTAACCACATGTGAGAACAATCAGTGGACATATATCTATTTAGGTATTTATTATAGTTATGACTCAATATAAATTCATAAGTCTCAGGTATGTTAATGACTTGAATGTCGATGAACTATTAGATTCAAGGCTCATGGGCAAGTTACATGTGAATATTTAGTAATTCACCCACCACTTTCACTCTTGATTTATCTAGTTGTACCACTACCTTCTTTGATTTGACTAGGTTTAATGCTAATTTTTCACAAATTCCTAAAGGTATAATGTTAGTTGAAGAACCATAATAAAGCAAAAAATTATGAATATTTTTACCAAAAATTCTTATAATCAATAGAAAGGGTGGAACTTCATGATTAATCTTATACATTACCACATTTTCATGAGTTGATTTAGTTTTACTAGATCTAGGATTTTCATTCAATGATTTCAATAAAAAATCATCTTGTACAGTGATTTGGGTGAGCTCATGAAATGTTATATTTGCCTTGATATTATTCATGTCTTACACTATGTTTTATTCACCCTTTGATGTTGTGCAACGAGATTCTATTATTGGATGACTCTCCTTACCTTTAGGGTGTGGAGGATTATTATCCATCCTACCATCGAGAGGTGTATCTAGTTTATTAGGTGTGGTGTATGTTATCAAAGGTGGGTTATGACATTTACTAATCAAGGAATATTTTTTCCATTTTTCTATTTTAAATCATCTACTTCTTCAACATTATCTTCAAACTCATTCTCATTTTGACTAGGAATGTCATAGGTCTCTGTCATGAGGACTATTTCTTGAGCTCTATAAGCATCAATTGTATTGGTATATCTTTTAGCATTGTTTTGATCATTGGGATTCATACCGAGTGACTTAATTTATATTTTAATGGATTAAATTACATGGTAGAGCTCAACATAGTCTAGCTCTCCATGTCTAGCTATATTTTGTACTCACCACTAGTTGGGGAAGGCCATCTCATAAATTCTAATTTTTGGGAAACTTGCTCAAAGGGGGATCACTATTATTGTTAGACCTATTAAAAGTTTTTTTATATCTCTATAAATTATAGTTTTTATTGGAACTCTCAATAGTATTTCCCATCTATTTCTTGAGATCTAATAAATCATTAGTGAGATTCTAAATGTTTTCTTGAATTAAATCTAATTCTCCCATTGGAGGCTTTGATTTCTTGTTCTAGGTTGTATCTTTGACATTGGTGTTGTTTATAATCACCATAATTTTATTGAAATTTTTTTTGGGATGTGATCCAACATTTGATTGGTTAAAAAATCCTAGCTAGGTGTAGCATGACTCAATGGAAACTAGTTGATCACTGTCAGTTGGTTTAATTCGTAGTGATTTTGGTTCATGTTGGGTATGAAAATTAGATTAGGCATCATTGGGTTAAAGTTATGTATAATAAAGATAGGATAACCCTATGGATGTATTTGATCATCAATATGAATAGCCTCAACATATGCCAGAGGAAACATGTCAATATTCAAGGCACTTTTCAAGAAGATAGCCATCATTATATCCAAGGCATTATTTTATATTTTTAAAGATAAATCATCTATCAAATTATAGGGTGGGGTTGTTAGGCTATACATATTTTTAAACCTTGCATTAAATGTTTTGATTGGTTCCTTTATGTCCCATTTTTAGGTGGTTTATTATTCATACACAACTCCTAGGTTAACTACCCTACAAAATTATGTAATAAAAGTATCATTAAACTGACCCCATCCCATGATAGAATCTTCTGACCAATGAGGATCCAATCATTAGCCATGTTTAAGAATGTGAAAAAAAAGGTAACAAGCCATGTCCTCATGGATTACATTAATGAACCTTAAATATTCTTTAAAGGACTGTATATGCTCTTAAATAGCCACTCTATTGGTGGGGGTAAAAAAATGCAAATATTTATCTAGATTTCTTAGTAGATCATGCATAGGTCTAAGGACATTGATGGATAATCTAGATAACCATGCCATGATTGTCAAAAGGGTTTAAAATTTTTGGTTAGATGGGAAATTTTTTTGGATCCTAGACCTTCTACTTATACTTTTGTTTGTTTCATCCTTTCTTTGGGTTTCTAGGGATGTCAAAGGGATTCTGGGTTTAGATTGAGACCTGGTTTTAATCCTAAGAAACTCCAAGATGTAGAACATGTACTAAGAGCAAATGGACCTATGTATGAAATAAAAAATGCATCATGTCTATAAATTCATCCTAGATTAGAGAAGATAGAGCATACCTACACTTTTGATTGGGGATACACTTGTTAAATGAGAGTATAAACAATATGGGGATTAATTAGACTTGATTAGGGGATCACGTGTCACAAAATATCATGCTAGGAAGGGTTCTAAAGCCTACAATATAAAACAATCACACAACAACCCTAATGGAGTCCTAATGTTTAAAGCATTCACTCTATTCTAATAACAAAAAATTAAATCTAATCTAGTGCACACCAAATCTTGTGGCACAAAGTGGGGGTTAGAAATAATTAAAAAACTAAACTAAACATGTATTAGAAGGAATATACTCACTTCAATGTATATATAATCCTAATACATTAGAGAATAGTACAAATTCATTATCTATCTACTCTTATAAAGTAGAAATAAATTTAGGAATACTTACCTTTGAAGATGAACCTATTGAACCTCAATATTTCCCTTGGCCAAGGTGCTTCGCGAGAGATTATTGTGTTATGTAAGGATAACCAAGATAAATCATGTCTAGGTTACACAACCTATCTAAGCATCTAAAATACTTCTTCACAAGACAAGATCCATATCTACAAAGAAATTATGGAACCCTAAGCTTTATTCCTCAAGTAGAATGGTCAATAAGCAGATGTTCATTTGCACTTCTTCACTATTAATTCTTTTCTTATCAAATGGTGGGAAATTAACTTGTATATATATGTAGATATTTTCCTGAATCTTTCTAGGAATGTTAGTTGTATAGGGTTGACCTAGATGACCCAATGTTTTTTAGGGATAAATCACTGGGTTTGAGCTTGGTTCGCTGAAATTTTAACAAGCTAAGAAAGTGAGAAATATCCCTAAACTATACTAGGTAAACCCAATATAGCCAAATATCCAAAAGGGTGTTAAAGAAAGAAAAGGAGGAATGGAAAGAAGAAAATACTGGAACAGGTAGGACTGAGAAGAATAAGCTTAGGGTAAATTATTTTTAAGATACAAGTGTGTAGATGGTAAGTGGAAAAAGGGACAATAATCTTATGAAGCACTAATGGTCTACCCACCCCTTTCTTGGTGTACCCCTTAAGGTATGCACTCATAGAGATTTAGGCTCAATAGGTTCCTACAAGATACAAATTTTCATTAATTAATAAAAGTTTGAAATTATTATGTGTATACATATTCCCAACTCTAAGCTCATCATGTGTCACATAAGTGCAACATGGGATCATGCCTTGAGATAAAACATGATAACACACAACACTGATGCTAAGTAAAGTGTAGTAAGTATAAAATTAGATAAATGAAAGGAATAAATTGAAAAATAAATAACTTTAACTTAACTTAGTTCTTTAGATAAAGAAGTAGACTACAAGAAATGTGAAGGTGTTCAATGTAGAGAACACTAGACAAACCTATAAAAGTTAGTGCCAAAAATAGCCCAATTTTTTTTTTGGGGAAAATATGTATATGATAGTGAAAAATAATCTCTAAATCATCATGAATCTAATGCATTTTATCTTTTTAAAAATGTATGAGCATAAACAAAGATAGAAACAAAATAAAGGATCTATAAGACAATAATTCAAAACATTTAAATTGCTAAAAGTATTTTTAAATATGGGAAAGACAAATCATTTATCATTTTGACTTGTGAGAGAGGGGAAAAAGAGCGCAGGAGAAAAAAAACTAGGATGGTGAGGAAATGACATGTTAGATAGGGAGAGGCTCTAGAGGTGGCAAAAGGTGCACTACAAGTATGCAACTAAGAATCTCAAACCAATTTTTGAAATTTGTATTGATTTAAGTGATTTTTTAGTAATTTTTAATTTTAACTATTTATAGATGTCAAAATGAGACAAAATTAGATTATATGGGTATCAAATAGGAAGATGGGAAATGGGTTTGGAAGGTTTAGGAAGAAAATGAGAAATAACACTTTTTTTTAGAAAATGTAAGGGGTCGGTAGGAAAAAACACTGAGTTAACCTAGTTAACCCAGTAGGCTAGAAAGTAGAATCCATAGTGATGACCCAATAGGTATGGCTTGACCCTATATAATCTATAGGTTGATGGCCTAGTTTGGATTTTCTAGGTGGTTTGAAATGTATAGAATGGAAACTCAACACTAGGGAGGGGGAAATAAGGGGGTTAACTTAGATTTGGAGTCAACAAGGTGATAAGATAGAAAATTTTTGGTCAAAATAGTTTGACCAAAGAGCTAGAATGATACATAAAAGTATGAAAAAGGCTGAAAGAGAGATAGAATGGCTCAAAATGATGAATTAAGGTCAAGGATTGAGAAGGCTAAAATTAAGTTAAAATGAATAAAATAAAGTAATATAGGTTTGTTTTTTGTCTAAAAATGTAGAAAGAATGTATTTTGACAAAACATTACATTGAGGAACTAATGCATCCTTTGTTGTTTCTTGCATGCAAGGATAATGGATTTTTTGGAGACTTGTGGATGTGGCATGGTTACTAGACTTGTTAGATAGGTTTTCAAATGGAGATAGGGAAAGACTAGGATCCATAGGTCTAGGTAGGATAATAGAGATGTGTTAGATCCCCTTTAATGCTAACTTATTAGTCATGTTCCATGGTTATTATGAATGATTGACTAACACATTTAGATAGGAGGTGGATAGGGATGCATTAGAGGTGGATATCATTCTAGAGGATGTCCATGACATCCTGGGGTTGCCTATAGTAGGAGTGTAGGTGACCGTAGGTATACTAGATAGTCTAAAGGAGAGGATATCCTTAGTCATGTGGGATTAAATCTTAAAGATGATATTAACAAGTAGGAAAGTGAGTATGTTTGATGTATATACATCATAGATTATATATATCTAGAAGGTTGTGATAGCCTTATGACATAGTGGGTGTTATGTCATAACTTAGATGTCAGGGTATCACTATTTGTGGTAGCCTTGAGTAAGATGATCTTGGAGGAACAAATTCTATATGACCTAGGATCTATTATCTAGGCCCATCTGGTAAATGACATGTATAAAATGCTAGTTAGATTCCAAAGGACCATGGGACTAATTATATTGCTAATAGCTTGGATATATGAGAGGTTTCCTTTGTATCAGTCAGACAACTTGCCCTATACAGTCGATGATAGGTCACCTCAGGTATAGAGATGGAGGGAGGACAAAGTAGTGTGTGTCATGCCCCACATTCTAGTGTTGCAATTAGTGAGATGTGTATATATTATGTGGTATCCATATGAGCACATAACAACTACATGGGTGAGCTAGGACATAGTTGCACTAGTGATAAAGAGGATAGAGGTTATTAGACACTATTTTTGGTGGAGAGAGCCACATCCAATGGCATGGGTGGCAAGGTAGATGATATTTCCTCATCTAGTAACACTGATACTAATATCTGAGTGGTGGGCTCATCATGTGATGGAGCCATGGGGGAGGAGAGGACTAGGGCCACTAGTAGTGAGTTCGATACTGAGACCACATTGAGAGTGACCATGGATTGGTCAGGAATGATGAGGAGATGAGTAGGAAGATATGTATGTGGAGGTAAATATACCAAATATACCACTACCATCTCTATAATGATATAATAAATAGCCATTGAGGATATGACATCGATGGAGGAAGGAGGCAGAGGAGAGAGTGGAGACTATTATCATCTTGTTGACCAAATTTGACTTTTAGGTCAAATTAGGGTACCCCTAGGTATAAATTTGACTTTTAGGTGTTTTAGGTGTCTAATATAGATGCCATAAGGTTTTTTATAGGTTAATTGATGTCATTTAATGTTACACTAGATTTGGTCCTTTGTATTTTTAATATTTTCAGTCATTTTGGGTAATTTAGAGGTTTAAAAAGGTACATTCAATGACTTATACAGATTTATTTGGAATTTTAAATATTATATAGGTTGATTTCATGCCCCATGTATCATCTTAGGTCTTAACCAAATGTTTATAACTGAAAAGTGGTAGATCCCTAAAAAAAGGGTAGTTTTCGTGAAGAAAAGAAGAGTTTGGAACTTGTATAGCCTCCATGGGAAGTGTGCCATATGGGAAGGTTTTAATGTTAATTATTCACATTCCTAATTTTAATTTATAAATTTTGAATCCTTTGAAATTTCCATTTCTAACCTAAAACCAACCTACTCTTTTTCACCCTTCTTGGCAACTAGAAGTGACCTATAGGTTTGTACTTGGTATGGTTAACATAAGAGGTTTCAGTGAAAATGCTCTTGGGGATGTATTATAAACTTAGTTATATTACATTTTATGTTTTTTTTAAGAGGGATGGTGGTCTGAGCTTTATGAACCATTCTTAATAAGTTGACTTTTCAAATATAACTACTAATCTATGTACCTTATAGGTTTTGCTTCATTTTAGGCAAATCTATGTGATCCAATTGGTTATGATAATTATATATGATGTTAGATACCTAATAAAATTTCATTTACTATTTTTTTAATATTTTAAGTTGATTTTATAGCTCAAACAACTTACCTTGTAAGAGGGTGTTGATACTAAACTTGCTTTTAAATTCCACCATTTACAAAAGTCCTCTTTCTCTACAAGGGATTTTAGATGATGTATAATTTTGTTTCTCTAAAATAAATAGTCATGGTAACACCCTTACTTCAAGTTTTAAATATCCAATGTGAACAATATTGAGTTTTGTAGTTCATTGGCATGCATAGTCAGCTTTTTATCCTATTCTACCTATAGTCATGGTGAAGTACGTGCATGAGACCTATATAACATGTCCACAGAGATGTAATGAAGGTTTCAAGTCTTGGTTTACCTTTTATAATCATTAATTATTAGGTTATACCTTCTAATTAATGTAAAAATGGAACTATAATAGTCATATATAACACCTTCTCACAGTTTGCCATGGAAGTGCACTTATAAGTGTTGTGAAGGAAGTTTCCACATTAAGAAGAAGGTTTTGAATTTGGTTTCAAATGATTTGATATGTAAAATGTATTATTATTTACAATGGTTTTTCAAGGATCATACACCATACATAGTTCCAATTCACTGTTACACACCTAGTTTGCATGCTAAACTTAGTCAAAGTCACCTACAGGTAGCCAACAAAGAGCAAAGAAACCATTTTGGAGTGTTATGATTGATGATAGAACCATATTTGAGATATTTATGGTTGAAGAGAACATATAAAATATTTTTAAGGGCAAAATTGATAATATTAAGGTGGATTTTACCATAAAATGATGATTGTAGTTTTAGGGATTCTTTTCCCTAAAAGTATCAAATAGAGTTCCTTAGGGTTTAGTTGATATCTTATAGCATAGTTTCAAGGAATTTTCATGCTTATAAATGGATAAATACTTTATTAAACATATAACACAATACCTGTACAAAGTTGGAAGAGCATATGATAAAGGGAAGGTAGTATTTGAAAGTCCTAAAGTTTCCAAATTATGACTGAAACTAGACAATAATGTCTACAAGATTTGAAAATATGAAATGATCGTTGTCACCCAACATTTAAATTTGACATTAGCCCATGTTTGAATAAGATTTTATGAAGGGAAATAATATGCATGAGCTAATATATAATCATAAATAGATGTTAAAGTGTGTTTTAGACCTTCATATACACCTACAGTCTATACACTATGGAAATAGGCACCTATAACAAGGTAGGCTAATAGTGAGATGATAGATGATGTATGGGTAGTGTTTTAAGGAATGAAAGGTGAATAAAAATATGTAATATATTTTAAAATGATCTCATTATTAATGAATAGTCTTGAAAAACCATAACCAAGGTTTCATGAAGTGAATGTAACTTACAAGTAGGGTAAAAAGGTAGGTGTCTTAGTCAGGTAAGAAGAGACTTAGTTTTGAGGATAAAATGCTTGAAAAGAGGATACAAGTGAAGTTAACATGTTGGAACTACTTTTGAAAAATACCTTAGATTCATGTTAATTTATATTATCTATTAACAAGGTGAAGAATCCTAGACACCTCCTTAGACCCTTTATATGCATCTACAACCAACTCTTTCTAACTATGTCATACAATGAGCATGTTTGAGGTTCAAGGTGATAGAAAAGAACTATGAAAAGTGAAACTCTGGGAATATTCACATATAAAATGATATTTTAAGATATAAATGGGTTTTATTTACTATTTAAAAACCTAAACTAAGAATATATGCCTATAGGATTTACTGAAGTATAGTCAGGCAAAACAATACAATATTAACCAGTCAAGGGTATAAGGTGGCATGTAGAGAATTAGGTGATGAAATGACTTAAATAAATTTATTAAAGGTTTTTATATAGTTAATAAACCATCATAAATGGATAAATAACTAGATAAATGAACTCAAACAAGTACAAGACATAGTCTTCATAAAAAATCCTGCACAGTCTGTCATTCAAACAACATGTCTTGAGTTTTGATGATTTTAAAGGGAAAATTGTGTCACTAGGGGATAAAATTTGGTATAAATTATAATAATCACTTAAATAACCACATAAAATATACATTTTTTATATAAAAATAGGGGAAGTACCTTATGTTTTATCTCAGATAGAGGGTACTTCCCCTTGTGCATGAGCAGGCAAGTTTGAGGAATGGATAGAAGGGATGATCCATAAGTTGTTTGAAAATTTGGGGGATATGTGTGGATTTTAATCATATATAAAAAAATAAATAGACTTTCACATAAGGTAAAATCTCTATAGGCTAGTCTAGATCCTCAGACATGCAGTCAAGCCTAAAAGGCAGGATTAGGCCTAGTGACCAAGTGTGAGGTCATTTTCACTTTTATCCCTAAGTAATATTTTCAATTTATTGAATAGTTTATTATGGAACATATCAGATATTTTAATTATATTTAAATTCAATAAAACCAACAAAAATGTCTAGAGCACCAAACATTACCGACAAGCCATTGGAATAAAGTTTAGGCCAAGACCGAATATGGGGGTAATTCACTATTATAACATGAGATATGCACTAAAACATATTTAATAATGTTTATGGGGTCAAATAATATGTTTTAAATCTATTAGGATTCAAATTAAACCCAAAAAAAGGCTATTTGTGGACCCTATGACAACATAGACATGCAGGAATTTGAAAAAGAAGCTTGATAGATCAAGTTCAAGTGCTCACATCTTTTTTGAGGATTTGCATGTTATTTTTAGGAGTTTATGGATGATATAAAATATATTTAAATATGAATTTGTGGAATTGATTATAAAATTGGATGTCAGACCTTTATGAATGAGCCTTTAGAGGTCAAAGAGGCATAAAACCCTCCTAAACCATTGCAAGGACCAGTCTAGAGAAATGAAGCTACATATACATTATAATGTCACATTTTTACTATGAAACATTTTTTAAGTTTTATGAGACTCATTAAAACTACCTTACATGTTTTTTCTATACGTACTTGTATGGATGGGGTGAGAAACAGGTTATTTTTTTACCATTTTTTGTGTTTTGTAGGTTATAGGAGGAGTCTAAATATGAAACAAAATTTGGGAGAAATATTAATACTTTTTATATCTCCCCATATTCATTTTATTCCTTATAAAAAATCATAATTTCCTTAATTTTACCTCTCATCTTAGCTAGTCAAAACTAGCATATTGGACAAACTAGTGAGAAGTGTGAAAACTCTAAGGTAAAGTTATTTTAAGGTGTCCTTAATTATTTTAAGGCCATTTAAGGTATTTAAAATTTTCATCCACTCCATCCCATGGATTTTAATGGGAAAATAATTCCAAATTTGAGTCCAAGTGTGTAGGGTGCATGAAAGAGGAGTTTTCTTGACAGCTAATGATGATAGCTCACTTTAAGATGTTTCTAGATGATTAGACCTAAAACCAATGCATGGAGATGAATTATTTATATCCTTGAAATTAATCCCAATCATTTTACCTATTCATAATCATTAATAATGAATTCAAAAATGGATAATCATGAAAGTAGTTTTTCTAAACCAAAATGTGGAATTTCATGCCACTTTACAAGAGTTTGATGACTTGTATGGATACTTGGGCCTCATAACCCTGTATTATTTATCCCATATCCTCTTCTCATTAATAATTAACTAATTCTCTTAGATTTATAATTGTCCTTATGACCCTTTTACTTCTCTCTTCTCCTTTCTCTCTCAAGTCCTATAAGAACTAGATATTTTGGCTATTGTATGGATGCTCCACTTGGGTATGGAGAATCCTTGATCAAATTCATACCATTTGATAAATAATACTAATTTTTTTTTACCTATTTCATGATTTTTCATAGTGTGTTCAATTGGATGATGAATATTGCTTAGTGAAAACTATGGATTCCTTAGCATGTTGTTTCATTCTTTCACCAATTTGTAGCCTCTTCTTGTAGTGCATGTAAAGTGTTCTAGGAGATGTAAAAGTTTGAGTGAGTTAGTATATTCACTATTTCCATTAAATTACCCTTTCTCTAGTTCTCCTATCCTAAGGAATCTATCCATAACCTCATAATGTAACATTGATGTGAGAATACATAGATTAGAGAAGTGTATGTTTAGTTTATCCATTGACTTCATTTTTAACATGCAGTTGGTTGGAAGTCATCAATATATTTGGTGTATCATCCACTTTAGGATACTTTTATTTTATTTATATCTCTCCCTTTTCACCCCCCAATTTTATTTTTATTTGTAATCCAAAGTGGTACATCAAGGGAGCTAACCTTATCTAGAGATTCACCTCATTCCTTCGGCTACCCACAAGCCTAGAGGTGTTTCTATTATGCCACTTGGTTGAGGAGATATTTTACATCTCCTAAAAGGGTGATAATCCAATTGAAAACATTTTCTGGCATGCTCGATGGGACTCTTGGTCCAATAATTTGAGATATTTTTGGTGTTATCTCTCAATAATCAACCTTTAGAGGCATATATCAAAGCATCAATGGTGTCTTTGAAGATAGATAAACTGGTCAAGTAGCTCAATTTTCCTTTTTAAGATTATTAATAACATTTTCCTTTATGTTTTTTTAAATGAGGTTTCATGGCTGACTTTGGTGTTGAGTTTTGTTCTTTAAAATTTGGTGAGATATTGCAAGCTTGTGCCATTCCATATCAACAAGAGTAAGTTCTTAATCATCCTTGATGTGATACTTACCCATCTTGTTATGATCCATATTAACTTCCACATGGCCATTATAAGCCTTGTCATTATTATTACTAGTCTTATAGCTAGCCTCCTCAATGTCTTTCTTTCCCTATTCAACCTAAACACTTCTCAACTCAATCCATTTCAACCTTTAAGAAGACACTATTGGGATATGATAAGTACATGTTAGAGCTTGATACTCTAAGAGTATGTGGTAAAGAGGTTCCTAGGTATAATTTTCATGAGGTGAGAGATGTATTATAGTTGGTAAAAAGAGATTGGGTACATATTGAGAGAGCCAATTGGCAAAGGCTCACAAGTGAGATGATGGATGTGATTGGCCTAGTTTTTTCCTTAAAGGATAGGCTAGGAGTTCATGAAAGTCAACTTCACCAAACCTATCAAACTTCATATTCACTTCCCCAAGTTTATTATCATCCATATTTGATCCCTACTCATTATCCCAATCAAGGATATCAAAGTCATCATTTTTCCCATTAGTTGGAAGATAAAGTTGAGAAGATAAGCCTTATGTTTAAAGCTAATCTTGATAGGCAAATTGAGTTGGCAAATATGCATATGAATTAGTCCATATTAGTATTAAATTAAGTGGAGTTCAATTCCTCATTTCCATCTCACATTGCATCTCCACCACCTCAAAAATATACTCATAATCCCAATACCCTAAGCTAGAACAAGATAGTGGAGTCATGGAGAAAGAAAAAGGAGAAAAGTATTAAGAAATAGTGTGAAGTTGAGAAGACTATTGGTCCTATACAAACTCATCCTAACCTTCCTCAAGAAAATACTTCTGATCCTAACATCCTAGGCTATAGTAAGATAAAGTAATTATGGGGGAAGAAAGAGGATAGAAGTTTTGTTGATAAGGAGTGTGAAGTTGTGAATGAAGTTGATCCTTTGCAATTTCCTTCCCACCTTCACCAAGAAAAATCTTGTCATCCATATGAATCCACATGTATTATTCATCCTCATGATGATTCATATATACTTTAAGAGATACTTTTCCAAGAGAACCTAGCCAAGCAATTTGAAGAGTTAGAGTCAAGGATGAAGATACTAATTGAAGGTGTGATGGAAGGTTTAGACCCCAAAGAAGATCCTATACCTAAACACAACCCATACACCTTTCCTCAATAGAGACCTCAAGATAAATTAGATGTGAATGAATTGGTTGTCAAGTGGAAGGAATAAAATCAAGTTGTTTTAGTCCAAGGTCTGCCTCCACTTTCTCAAGAGCTTCCAAAAGAATTCCTTACACTTCACCCTCAATCTGATTTTGAGTTCTATGTACCACCTCCACCAACTAGTTCATCTTGTACTCACCCCATAAACCTTTACCTTGATGTACCTATGTTATGGGAACCTAAATAATATTATTTTTTTGATATTTAAAAATAAATATTTCTTAAATAAATCATGTCTCTTTGACAACCTCATGGGCTAGGTCACATGATTTCAAGATGCCTAGTCTTGGCATCACCATGAAAGAAAAAGAAATGGAAGTTGTTGCTCTTGAAGTTGATCCAATACCTCATCATAATCTTGAAACACTATCAGATGCATTGGATATTTAATAACACCATCTTTATGAAATCATACATCAAGAAGAGAAGATTGAAAAGGTAGTGGTTTAAGGTGATAAAGAGGACAAGAATGATTGGCAATTACAAATGGAGTTCTTTCAAGGTTTGAAGATTTTTTTCAAGTTGAGAATAAAGTAAATGAAAAGGTGAAGAAGGAGGCTCCCATGGAATACAATGAAAAATATTAGGAAGAATATGAAAATCTCCTTGATGAGATAGAAGAACTTGTAGATGAGAAGAAGCCCAATCTTATTGAGATCACTATGGAAGTCAAGAATGAAGAAGCCTTCATTGGTTCTTCCATCACTTTGAAATATGTCATGCATGGTAAAGGAAAAGTTATTAATCAACATTTGGATGGATTGTTTGAAATAATTTGATAATAATATACTCCTCTTCAAGGAGGCTATGATCTGGTCAAAGATGGAGAAGGTAGCTTTGACACTCAAGTAAGTATGTGCAAGAAAAGTAATCTTTCAAATATATCATTTCAAGAAGAATATAAATTTCATGATATCATGTTTTAAGTAATAAAGAAGGTATATCATCTTCTCAATCCATTTGGAGAGACATATCATATTTTGAATGATGGAACAAGATCTTATTGGCCTCAATCTTTCAAAGAACATGAAACTACTCCTCTTGAAACCATGCTTACAAAGAAGATGCATGTTAACCATGAGATGAAGAGTGGAAAGCACTATGAAGTATGTGAATATGTTAAAGATGAATATATATATATTGGAGAATATATTTAGGAAGATGATTCCCTTGAGATCAATTCAAGTGAAAATCCAAGGAATAGGTCTGATCTACAAAGCATCCAATCTAAGGAGAAACATGCTTAGCACTATGTTTCATCTCACCATGAAGATGATTCAATAATTTTTCATTTTGATCCTAGAAAGGAGGTATGTGTAGTTTCTACTTGTGCATAATAGATTACTTTTTGAGTTTCCTAAGTACCTTGAGAATATGAGTGTGTGTGTCTTATTAGTTTTTTTGCCTTGTTTTGTGTGTGTACTTCGCTTTTGTGGTTGAGGTAATTAGTGGTATTTTCTTGATCAAGGTCAATGGTCAAAGGTTTTATTGATTGTATTATACTTTAAATGACTCTTAATCCCAATGGATTGATAAGGCTACTGGTCTAGTTAGCATAGCAAGTATGCTACCCCTATGAGTCACCAATTTGTTGACCAAATTTGACTTTTGGGTCAAATTGGGGCACCCCTAGGTATAAATTTGAATTTTAAGTGTTTTAGGCATCCAATATAGATGTCACAGGGTGTTTTATACGCTAATTGACATCATTTAATGTTACACTAACCTTGGTCCTTAGTATTTTTTAGTCTTTTTAGTAATTTTGGGTCATTTAGAGGTCAAAAAGGTGCATTTAATGACTTGTATAGATTTATTGGGAAGTTTGAACATTATAAAGGGTGATTTAATGACCCATGTATTATATTATGTCTTAACCAACCATTTTTAATTGAAAAGTGGTATATCCTCTAGAAAAAGGGTAGTTTTTTGAAGAAAAGAAGAGTTTGGCACTTGTACAACCTCCTTGGGAAGTGTGCCACATGGAAAAATATTGTAATGTGACTCTTCACCTTCCTAATATTAATTTACACATTTTTAATTCTTTTTAAGTGTCATTTCTCAGTTAAAACTATTCTTCTTGTTTTCACCCTTCTTGGCAAATTGAAGTGACCTACATGTTTATACTTGGTATGGTTAGCATAAGAGGTTTAAGGTAAAATGATCTTTGGGGTGTATTATAAACTCAATTATATTCCATTTTATTTTTGGTTATATAGGAATGGTGGTCTAAGATATATGAACCATTTATATGAAGTTAACCTTTCACATATACCTACTAATCTACGTACCTTATAGCTTATGCTTCATTCTGGGCAAATACATGTGATCTAATTAGTTATGATTATTATAGATTATTCTAGATACTTCTTAAAATGTATTTTATGATTTTTTTCATTTTTTAACTTGATTTTATAGCTCAAACAACTCATTTTGTAGGAGGGTGTTGATACTAAACTTGATTTCAAATTCCACCATTTGTAAAAGTCCTCTTTCTCTACAAGGGATGTGACATGATGTAGCATGGTTTATCATGCAACTAAATGGTCATTATAATACCATTACTTCAAGGTTTTAATATCCAAGGTGAACAATATTGATTTTTACAGTCCACTGACATGCACAATCAGCTCTTTATCTAATTCTACCTGGAGTCATGGTGAAGTATGTACATGGGACTTGTATAACATGTCCACAGAGATGTAATGAAATATTAAAGGATTGGTATACATGTTATGATAATTAAATAGTAGTTTATACATTCTAGTGAATGTAAAAGGGGCACTATAACAATTATATATAACATCTTCTCACTATCTACCATGGAAGTGCACCTATAGTTTCTTTGAAGGAAGTTTCCAAATTGAGAAGAAGGTTTTGAAGTTGGTTTCAAAATATTTGATATGGAAAATTAATTATGAGTTAAAATGGTTGTTCAAGGCTCATACAACATACATAGTTCCAATTCATTACTATACACCTAGTTTTCAAGTTAAACTCGATCAAAATCACCTACAAGCAACCAACAGAGTAAAAAGAAATAATTTTAGAGTGTTTGTATTGATGATAGAACATGGAAAATATTTTTAAGGGTAAAATTGAATATATTAAGTAATATTTTAACTTAAAAAATATGATTGTAGTTTTAAGGACTCTTTTCCCTAAAAGTATGAAATAAAGTTCCTTAGGGTTTAGTTGATATCTTATAGTATAGTTTCAAGGACTTCTCATGATTATAAATGGATAAATATTGTAGTACACATATAATGAAATACCATTGAAAATTTATAAGAGTAGATGATAAAGGGAAGGCAGTATTTGAAAGTCCTAAAGTTGCCAAATTATGATTGAAACTAGACAACAATGTCTACAGGATTTGAAGATATGAAATGACCTTTGTCACCCATTATTTAAATTTGACCTTAAAAAATGTTTGAATAGGATTTTATGAAGGTAAAAAACATGAATGAGCTAATATATCATCATAAAGATATGGTAAATTGTGTTTTATACATTCATATACACCTACAATTTGTACACTATAGAAATAGGCACCTACAACAAGGTAGGTTGACAGTGGACTAATAGATGACATATGGGTTTTATTTTAAAGAATGAAAAGTGAACACCAAGATGGAATATATTATATAATTATCTAATTATTAATAAGAGTCTTAAACAACCATAACCAAGGTTTCATGAAGTGAATGTAACCTACAGACAGAGTAAAAAAGTAGGTGTCTCGGTCAAGTTGAAAGAGACATAGTTTTAAGGCTAAAATGCTTGAAAAGAGGATACAAGTGAAGTTATCATGTTGAAACTACCTATGAAGAATAAATTATATTCATGTTTATTTCCATAGACTATTAACAAGGTGAAAAATCTTATACACATCCTTAGACCCCTTTGTATGCATCTGCACCCAACTCTTTCTAACTGTGTTATATAGTGAGCATGTTTGAGGTTCAAGGTGATAGAAAAAAACTAAGAAAGCAAAAAAGTGTGCCTATTGACCTGTAAAATTATATTTAAATATATAAATGTGTCTTATTCACTATTTATAAACCTAAACTTAGCATAGATACTACAATATTTACTGAAGTATAGTCAAGTAGAACAACACAATATTGACCAGTCAAGGATATAAAGTGGCATGTAGAGCATTAGGTGATTAAATGAATTAAATAAATTTATTAAAATTTGTTATATATTTAATTCAACCACATAAAATTATAAATAACTTGAGAAAGGAACTCAAACAAGTACAAGATGCAGTCTTCATAAAAAATGATGCACAATTTGTCATTTAAAGAACCTATCTTGAGTTTTGATGATTTGAAAGGGAAAGTGGTGTCATCAAGGGATAAAATTTGGTGTAAATTATAATAATAACTTTTATAAACATATAAAATATCCATTTTTTCTATAAATATAGGTTAAGTACCCTTTTTTAATCTTAGATAGAACGTACTTCCCCTTGTGCATGAGCAGGTAGGTTTGAAGAATAGATAGAAGGGGTGATCTAGAAATTATTGGAGACTTAGGGGTAGGTGTTTGGATTTTAATAATACATAATAAAACATAATTATCCTATAATATAAGCAAAAATATGTACAGGGTGGTCTAGATCCTCAAACCTGCAGTCAAGCCTAGAAGGCAAGATTAGGCCTAGTGACCAAATGTTGGATCATTTTAAATTTTATCCCTAAGTAAGATTTAAAACTAATTGAATAATGTTTGATTTAATATATTATATATTTATAATATATTTAAATTCAATAAAAATAACATGAAGGTCTATAACACCAAATGTTACAGGCAATCCATTGGAACAAGGTTTAGACCAGGACCAAATGGTGTGTCATTAACCATTATAACATGAGATATGCACTAAAAAATATTTAATAATGTTTATGGGGTAAAATAAGATGTGATAAATCTTTTAATATGAAAATTAAACCCAAAAGAGGCCTTTTTTTGACCTTAGGACAACATAGACTTGCCGAAATTGGAGAAAGAAACTTAATAGGTCAAGTTCAAGTACTCACATATTTTTGGAGGCTTTGCATGGGACAAAAAAAAATTCAAGGATGTTATAAAGGGTATTTAATTTTTATTTTTATTTTTTGGAAACTTAGATGTCATACCTTTATGAACAAACCTTAAGAGGTTAAATAGGCCTAAAACCCTCTTAAACCCTTACAAGGACTAATCTAGAGAAAAGAAGCTGAAGATGCATTAAAATATCATATTTTGACAATAAAAACTATTTTGAGTTTTATAGGACATGCTCAAAATACCTCTCATGATTTTTGGTTGTATTAACTTGTATGGATGGGGTGATAAACATGGTATTTTTTACCATTTTTTTATGTTGTATAGGTTCTAGGATGATTGTAAAGATGAAACTAGATTTATGAGAAAGATTAAGACTTTTTATAACTCCAAATATTCATTTAATTCCTAAAAACAAATCCTATATGCCTCAAAAAGAGCTCTCATCTCAAGCAGTCAAAACTAGCATATTGGACAAACTAGTGAGAAGTGTGAAAACTCTAAGGGAATATGATTTTAAGGTCTACATGATGATTATAAAGACATAAATGGTATTTAAAATTTTCATCCACTCCATCCCATGGATTTTCATGGGAAACTGATGCCCAATTTGAATACAAGTGTGTAGGGTGTATGGAAAAGGAGTTTTCTTAATAGATGATAATGATGGCTCACTTCAGGATGTTTTCAGATGACCAGGCCTAAAAATTATGAATGTAGAGGAATTATTGAGACCACAAACATTAATCCCAATTATTGGACCTATTACTAATTAGTCATAAGGCATTCAAATAGGGTTAATTATGAAGGCAATTTTTTTGAGCCAGAATGAGGAGTTTCATTCCACTTTACAAGAGTTTGATGACATGAATGGATATTTAGGCCTCCTAAACTTGAATGGTTCATCCCATATACTATTCTCATACACAAGTAACTTATTATTTTATATTTACAAGTGCTATTATGACCCTTGGACTTATCTCTTCTCCTCTCTCTCTCTCTCTCAAGTATTATAAGAACTAGTCATTTTGGCTATTGTATAGATGTTCCACCTAAGTATGGAAAATACATACTCAAATGCATACCAATTTATCAATAATAATACTATTTTTTACCTCTTTCATGATTTTTAATAGTTTTTTTAATTGGATGATGAATCTTTCTTAGTGAAAACTATGAATTCCTTAGCATGTTGTTTCATTTTTTTCACCTATTTGTAGCCTCTTCTTATATGGCATGTGAAGTGTTATAGGATATGTATAGGTTTTATTGAGTTATTATATTAAATATTTCCATTAAAGGCCTCATGTCTAGTCCTCCTATCCTAAGGCATTCATCCATAACCTCATAATATAACATTGATGTGAGAAGACATAGATTGGAGAAGTGTATGTTTAGTTTGTCCATTTATTTCATGTGTAACATGTAACTATTTGGAATTCATTAATATATTTGGTGTATCACCCCTTTAAATATAGTTTTATTTCAATTATCTCTCTCCCTTTTCAACCCCCAAGTTTAGTTGTATTTTTAATCCAAAGTGGTACATCAAGGGAGCTAGCCCTATCTAGATATTCACTTCATTCTTTAAGCTACCCACAAGCCTATAAGTGTTTCCATTATGTTACTTAGATGAAGAGATATTTTCCATATTATTAAAGGGTTAAAATACAAGTGAGAATACATCCTAAATGACCCTATAGGTGAGCTAGAGGAGATGATAGAGAGACCACTCAAATATATGTTGAGACTAGCACAAGCTATGACAGTCAAGTTTAAGATAAGGTAGCCTATAGAGGAGGTATTAGGAGGTTAAAAATATGGGGAGACTGTGTTATGTGGTCATGTAGATGGTGAGGCCATAATATCTGAGATAGAGATAGGCAATAAAATATAGTTAAATTATTTTTTTAAGTTTAAATTTGAAAGAAGAATAGATATTTTGAGATTTAACAGTGATCTAATATCCATCTAGTGTGATTTTATATGTGTAGCTAAGGATACATAGGAGATATGGGGGTCTCTAGTGAGAGGATCACTCTATGATGTCCTGGATGAGACTCTAAATCCATATGACCTAATGACACTGGAGGATTCAAGTGTACCCTATACCGTAGCTCAGGTGAGCTAGTTTAGATTAGCTAGAGAGGTGGAAAGGTAGATATGGGTGCAAAGAGAGAGAATAAAACTACTAAAAATCATGGGTGTATGGGAACTACATGCATGGTAGACCCTATTAGATGAGAGAGTTACACACCTAGCTAAAATAGCATAGATGGTAGAAATTTGGACCTAACTGGTAGAGTCACAGATGTAGGTAGCACACCAATAGGGAGAAGTAGAGGGATTGAGATCTTAGATGACCTTACAGTGTACCATTCATAGAAGTCAAATTGAAGCCTCATTAGGCAATGTGGCTATGTCATGAGATAGATATAATGGGACCTATTAAATCCTAAATATGTATTATAGGTGCCTAGAGTATTTATAAATATTTCCCATTTTAGAATTTAGATAATTTAGTTCATGAATTAGAAGTTATGATAATTCTATATTCTATTGATAGAATGGAGGAAAAACAAGTGACTATTTCATAATATTTATATTAGTTGGTGGTTGGGAGCCACCATGGCTAAACAACATATCTATGCAAAGTATGAAATAATTATGCAAAGAAAAGTGAATTATGATCAAGAACTAAATGAAGAATTAATTTAGAATGGATATTTATAATGATAAACTAAACTAAGGTGATCCAAGTCAAAAAAGTGCAAAAAGAAGGGTAGGGTAAAAAAAATATTGATGATCTTCATTCCAAACATAATGACAAAGTTTAGATTTCATCCAGGCATACACTTAAAACCAACATGTGAATTGAGACAACTTAGCCCAAATCACATCACACATTAGGCAAAAATCTAAAGAAGGTAAAATTAATACAAATAAGAATTAGCTTTACTCTAAAGATTATAACCCTATAATTAAATATCATTAGATTAGATACAAGAATAACAAAGGAAATAAAATGAAATTAAAGACTTTTAGTCAACCTAGAATTGACACAAGTTAACAACTATGCAATTAAAGGAGCACACCAATAATATATAAGAACTATTCAAATTTATAAATTAGAACAAGGTTAAAAAATTGAGCATTAACTTTTTTTAATTGCAAAAATAAGTAAGAAATATTTTGGAATGCTCTAATGGAAACTATGATTCTCAATGTTTGATAGGCCTCCAAGTAGATCTCATGATGACAACAATAATGCATCATCTGAAAATGTAAAAATAAGTTTATGTGATATTGGTTTGATTGATCATTTTAATATTTTTGAAACTTGTAAAATTGTACCTAATCAACAATTTACTACATATACATCAAGGTTTTTAGGAGCATCTCAAGGTTTCATGTAGGCCTTTGATATTTTATTTGAAGATGGAGATTAAGATGAATATGAGCCAATGGAAGAAGTTGCATTTGAGATGACTTGTGTTTTTGAAGATGTAAGGGAGATTGCAATTTAAGATCAACAAGATGTCATCATTAGTATATATGTAGATGAAAAAGAAGATTTACTAGAAATGGATATGGATCAAATACAAGATGACATTTCTTTAGAAGGTAGCCAGGAGGTAGTCCATGTAGGTTTATTTCTGAAATGAAGAATACTCATGAAGAATATGATCATTGGCAATAGTCATACCATGATTTATTGAATTGAATCAAAGAGATAGAGATGGTAGATGATGGAATAAAACAACATATGAATATTTCATTTAAGGATTTCATGAATAATCTAGAGTTTCTAGAAGGTGGTATTAATTTGGAGGAACCAAACTAAGACAAGATGAATCATGATTGGATTGAAGAGATGCCCCATTTCACTAAGGATAAAGATGAAGAATATGAATCAGATCAATAATTATCATGTGACTTTATCAAAAGGTCAATAATATGGGACCAACATGTTTCTCATGATAAGATTCTAGATGAACATTATTCATTTGATTAGGATGAAAAATCTTTTTGGGATGAATTAGAATATTTTTTTGCAAATATTAGTAGTCCACTTCTACCTCAGAAAAAACCTAATGAAGCCATCATTCTGAGGATGCAAGTTGAGATACCATTATTGAGTAAAGATGATATAAGTTAATACCTATCTATGGATGAATTATAACTAACACTCTTGCTTTTGAGTAGAAATATTTGGGAGGAAGAGGATTAGATTTTAGACTCATATCTTTGATCTATGTACTTGAAGGTGCATATGAGAGCCCAAGTCACACCATCTAAAATACCTAGCCATCCAAATTCCCCTATCAGCATGAAGATGACATAAAAAAACAATCAAATTTTAAAGTTCTGTAGTATACTAAGTAATTTTCCATTTGAACTTGGAGGTAAGTATTTTATGAAGTTAGTATAGGGCTTAAATTAGTTTCGTTCCATTTTTTATTTCTTATTTTCTCCTTCCTATCCCTTATTTGTATATAACACCTGAAAATATTGTTTTTCCTTTTGGGCTTTGTTCCCACTTCTAAATAAGTCTTTTTGGACAACCCTCAGCTCAAATTTCATCAAGGCTACTCAAGAGCTTCGTAGTTCATAAATTAAGGTAGGAATTTTAAACATTGGTTGATCATGGGTTGTTCGAATGTGATATTGATATTGTAGTTTAGAGAAACTAGTAAAGACTAGTGGATAAGTTAATTATTCTTTGAGATTTAAAACCTTGTTCTGATCTAATCTTAGTTTTAATAAGGATTGCACATGTAGGATAAACATTAAACTATTAGAACACAGTCCTACTTGTGATTAAAAAATATTAATTATCTGGGACAAAGTTTACAGTCAAAGATGATTATCTAAAAATAAAACACTTGATCAAATCCATAAAATTGACTAACTTGGTTCCCAACCTTTGCTATAATGCCAAAAAAAATGATTTAAACAATACAAAAATAAGAGATTATTACAAAATCAAAGGCTTTTCAAGCAAAGGTGATTATGGTAATCTCTACCTGGGATATAGACACTTGGCTAGTAGTGGAGTAAGGTTATGAGTGGAGATAAATGCATATCTGTCAGGGATATGGATACTTAGTTTACAAAAAAGAAATGCCCAAGCTTTATTTGAGCTAAGGCATGGTTCTTAATGAATATTCAAACATGATGAAAGTTAGTGTTAATGATTAAATCCATGAACTTGAAAGTTATTCTCTAAATCCTTTGGTAATTAGTACGTGGATTCAAAACACACACATAACATGACTAAGTTTTGATGTTTCATCCTAATTTTTCATATGTAATATTTTTTTTCTAACTATGAACTAATCTTAATAATGGTACCTGATCAAATGTGATAAGTAGTTTAATTATTATTCTAAACTAGAGTCTCTAAATTCTAACATATTACTATGTTTCCCTTAGAAGTCACCATTTGTTAAATTCAACATACCCACCATTTTTGAAAAATGGGGATCCTTGTGTCAAATTGTGTAATTTTTAAGCTCAATTGAAAATTTACTTGATCAGAGTGTCACTAACATGTTTGCATGTTTTTTTTAATTTTGAATCTCATCCATACCATGGTCTAACTGATTTATTAGTTCATGGCTCTGGTCTAACCCTATCTATGTTTGTTAGGATTTATTCTTCATATTTAGGTTACAAGTTTGATGAGGCTTTTTTTGAATGAGTTATATCTGAATTTCATGAATTAATCTTAATTTGGTCCTTTACTAGCCTTTGGTATGTAGAAATTCAATTTAAGTAAGTTTGTGTAAAGTGTCATTTGTCAATTTAAAAAGGCTAAGGATAGGTTGTAGAGACCCTATGGGGTACCAAGAGTGATTGGAGTAAGTATGGAAGTGCATGGTATTCAACTAGTTTTTCATTTTAGAATTTAGAGAATCTAGTGCATGAGTTTTATGTTGTGATAATATTATTATATGTTGGTAAAATAGAGGCAGAACAAGAGATTATTTCACAATATTTATATTAGTTGGTGGTTGGGATCTATCATGACCAAATAATAAATCTATATAAATTATACAATAATTATGCAAAGAACAGTGAATTATGATTAAGAACTAAATTAAAAATTAGTTTAGAATGAATATTTACAATGACAAGTTAAACTAAGGTGATCTAGGTCAAAAAAGAGAAAAGAGAAAGGTAAGATAGAAAGAAATATTGTTGATATTCATTTCAAACATCATGATAAAGTTCAGATTTCAACCAAGCATGCGCTTAAAATCAACATGTGAAGGGAGATAGTTTAGCGTAAATCACATCACACATAAAACAAACTTTTAAGGTAGAAATAATGCAAATAAGAATCAATTTCACTTTAATGATATACCCCTACAATAAAATATCATTGGCCTAGATGAAAGAATAGAAAAGAAAATAAAATAAAAATAAAGACTTTCAGTCAATCTAACATTTTTGCTATGTTTGAGCTCATGCATCATAGTGCATTAAAATTTATGATCATGCAAAGTTGGCCTTTAAAACATTTTGGCTAGTTTTCTGGGCTCAAAAAAATCCTAGTGGGCATATTGAATAGGCCATATCTCTCATGCACTTCAATTTCAAGGTAAATGGTCAAATTGTATTGTTGACCCTCATACAAGGAATAGTTTTGATAAGTGCATCAAAATATACAAGCATGAAAAGTTTCCCTCTAACACATTTTTTGTTGTTTTTCCATACTCAGTGACTTGTCAAATAGAGCCATTGGTTTTTGAATGGAGGGTCCTAGTAGTTCAATGGCAAGGATATGTAGCCTATAATATTTTCATTAATGCAAGTTGTTAAATGAAAACTAATTTTTTTAATTGGTTTTTAATACATGTTCAAGTTGAAGTAAAATAATAAAATAAAATAGCCACTCAAAGGAATGAGTATTCTTCAATAGCAACAAGGGGCTTTATCAACACAGGACCCACCATCCAGCTATATATATGTATATGTATATGTATATGTATATGTATTTGGACAATTTTTAATATTCAAAAATGAAATATTTTTTGTAAAGGTATATGTTAGTTTTTTAGCATGTTTAGTTGTAGGTCAGTCTATTTTAGAAAAGCAAATGTACTCTAGAAACTTTGTAAAAATGACAACTGTCTTTACTTTTGTACATTTGTTATCACCATGACTAACCAGTATGTTGTCTTGTCCTTCTATAAAAAGTAGTATTTTCATTTCATAGAGATAGATAATTTTAAAGCAAAAATGACTTTGTAAACTTGGAGTAAGAAATACAAGAAATTTTGCAAAGATTGTCTAGTATTTGTCTATGTATTTACTATCATGGCTTCTCTTTGATTTGTTTGTTCTGATTTCTAGATTTGAATGGTTCTTATGGATTCTTGATGTGCACCTTTAATTGTAGAGATGTTAACTTGTGTCAATGCTAGGTTAACTGAAACTCTTTAGTTTTATTTCATTTTCTTTGCTCTTCTTGCATATGGATCAATGTTATTTTCTTATAGAGATATAATCTTTAAAGTGAAACCAATTCTTATTTGCATTATTTCTACCTTTATTAAAAGTTTACCTAATGTGTGATGTGATTTGGACTAAGCTGTCTCACTTCACATGTTGGTTTTAAGTACATGCTTAGATGAAATCAAAACTTTGTCATTAATTTTGGAATGAAGATTAGCAATATTTATTTTTGCCCTACCTTTTTTTTGCTCTTTTTTTGACCTAGATTATCTTAATTTAACTTGTCATTACAAATATCCATTCTAAATTAATTTTTAATTTAGTTATTGTTCATAATTCATTATTTTTTGTATAATTATTTTATACTTTGCATTGATATATATTTTGGTCATAGTGGCTCCTAACCACCAACTAATATAAATATTATGAAATAGTCACTTGTTTTATCTCTATTCTATTAACATATAACAAGATTATCACAACCTGTAACTCATAAACTAAATTTTCTAAATTATAAAATTAGAAGTGTTTTTAAACAATCTAGGCACATGTGGTATATATTTAGGCATCGATAGGAGCTTCGTTGGTGTTAGAAGGAGGGCCTTCAACAAATCTTTGTGAATTTATAGGATCTTTGTTGCTTTTGGTATATTTTGATCAAATATCACTCTATTTTTTACATATTTGTGTTTATTGTAGCATAATTATGTAAATATTAGTGATCTTCACAATTTTAGACTAGTCTTTGGGTTTATTTAGACAAACATTGACATTATTTGAAAACATATGCTTAGTTGTGGTAAAGATAGCTTTAAATCTATGAATCCATAGTATTTGAGGTTAGAATAGCTTGTTTTGATAAAAAATTGGTATATGTTTCAAAAATATGAGTTCATTTGAACTTAGAATTTTAAAATTAACTATATATAGGTAATTGGAAACATATTTTAGTTAGCTTAGTTAAACCTTGATACCTTTTATTCTTATTTATATATATATTTGAAAAATTAGCTTAATGTGTAGGTTTAATTCTTATTCTTTGTAAATGTTGATTTGACATATTGGATTTCACATAGGATTCAAAGTCACAAGATGGAATTACCCAAGGCAAGGCTTAGGTGATAAATATTTTCAAAGTCTCAAACACATCCCTAATTCAAGGTACTCATGTGTTCAAGGTATGGCTTGGCTAAGTGATTATTCAATCAACATGCCAGGCATAATACATGATCATTCCAAAAAATTTGAAAGATACTTGCCTTCTTTTAGTCCTGATAATGTTATCTCTACTGAAGAACATGTTAAAAGTTTCTTAGCTTCTCTAATATATTATTGGATGTGATTCATGAAGATGTTGTCTATATGTTATTTCCATTTATTTTTAAAAATGTTACCTATGAATGGTTTCTTAACCTTCTAGAGGATTGCATTACTAGATGGAATGACTTAAACAATGCTTTTATTTATCAATTTAGCAAAATTATTATTCCCTATATTTTGTATCAAAAGATTACCATAATTAAAAGGGACGTTAATGAAACCATTAGAGCATTTAATGTATGGTTTTAAAAACTATTTAGCATAACTATAGCTTTGTATAGACCTAATGATGCTTTAGCCTTAGAATTTTATAAGATTTTTATAGTTTAGAGAAACTAGTACAGACTGGTGGATAAGTTAATTATCCTTTGATATTTTAAACCTTATTCTGATCTAATCTTGGTTTTAAGAAGGATTGCACATGTAGACTGAATATTAAACTATTAGAACATAGTCTTGCTTGCACTTATAAAACATTAATTTCTTGGGATAAAGTTTATAGCCAAAGATGATTGTCTAAAAATCAAACACTTGATCAAATCCTTAAACTTGGCTAATATAGTTCCCAACCTTTGTTGAAAGGCCAAAAAAATGATTAATAAAATACAAAAATAAGAGCTCATTACAAAATCAAAAGATTTTCAAGCAAAGGTGATTTTGATAATCTCCATTGGGGATATAGATGCCTAGATAGCAGTGGAACAAGGTCATGAGTGGAGCTAAAGACATCTCTATTGGAGCCATAGATGTCTAGATGATAGTAGAGCAATGCCCAAGCCTTCCTTCCACTAAGGTATGGTTTTTAATGAATATTCAAACATGTTGAAAGTCAGTGTTAGTGATTAGATCCATGAACCTAAAAGTTGTTCTCTAAATCTTTTGGCAATCAGTAAGTAGATCAAAGTGCACACACAACATGACTAATTTTTGATATTTGATCTTAATTTTGTATATGTAATATTTTTCTAATCATGAACTGATCTTAATGATGGTGCGTGATCAAATGGGATAAGTAGTTTAATTATTATTCTGAACTAGAGTCTCTAAATTATAACATATTATTATGTTTCCTTTGAAAGTCACCATTTATTGTGGTCAACATACCTACTATTTTCAAATAATGGGGACCCATTGTGTCAAATTATATAAATTTATATCTTAAAATTAAAAATTCACTTCATCAGATTGTCCTTAGCATATTTGCACCTTTTTATTTTGAAGCTCATCCACACCATGGTTTGACTGACTTATTGGTTTATGGTTTTGGTCTAACCATATCTATGTTTGTTAGCATTTGTTTTTCATGTTTAGAGTACAAATTTGATTAGGCTTTTATTGAATGATCTATGTCTGAATTTCAAGATTTAATCCTAATTTGGTCCTTTACTAGCATTTGATCTATAGATAGTCGAGTAAGTTCATTTAAAGTGTTATTTGTCAATTTATAAAAGCCATGGGTAGGTTGAAAAAACCTTATGGAGTGTCAAGAGTGATTGGAATAAGTATGGAAGTGCATGACATTCAATTGGTTTTTCATTTTAGAATCCAAAGAATTAATCTCATGAAATAATTTTTCTAATAATCCAATTATTTATTAGTAGAATAGAGGCAGAATAAGTGTCTATTTTACAATATTTATATTAGTTGGTGATTGGGAGATACCATGGTCAAACAACAAATCTATACAAAATATGTAGTAATTATGCAAATAATAGTAAATTATGATCAAGAATTAAATTAAGAATCTATTTAGAATAGATATTTACAATGACAAGCTAAACTAAGGTGATCCAGGTCAAAAAAGATAAAAAAATAAAGGTAGGGAAGAAAGAAATATTGTTGATCTTCATTTTAAACATCATGATAAAGTTCAGATTTCATCTAAGCATGTACTTAAAACCAACATATGAAGTGAGACAACTTCACCCAAATCACATCATATATCAGGAAAACTTCTAAGGAAGATATAAATAATACAAATAAGAATCAATTTCACTTTAAATATTATATCCTTGCAAGAAAATAATATTGACCCAAATGCAAGAAGAACAAATGAAATGAAATGAAACTAAAAACTTTTAGTCAACTAAATATTTTTACCAAGTTTGAGCTCATAACACATAATGTGTTAAAAGTTATGGGCATGAAAAGTTGGCCTTCAAAGCATTTTGGCTAGTTTTCTAGGCTCAAACAGAGCCTAGTGGGCATATTGAACATGTCATATCTCTCATGCACTTCAACTTCAAGATAAATGGTCAATTGAGTTTGTTAACCTTCACGCAAAGAATATTTTTACTAATTTCAATTTTATGCGACATAGTATGTCAAAATATACAAGTATGGAAATTTGAACTCCAATGCTTTTTTTGTTATTTTTTCATACCCACTTGTCAAACAAAGCCATTGGTTTTTAAATGGAGCGTCCCAATAGTTCGGTGGCAAGGCTATATAGCCTGTAAGATTTTCATTAATTTAAGTTGGTAAATGAAAACTAATGTTTTTAATTAGTTTTTAATACATGTTTGGGATGAATTAAAAAAATAAAATAAAACACCACTCAAAGTAATGAGTACTTTTCAGCAACAACAAGGGGCTTCATCAACATAGGACCCACCAACCAGCTAGAAATATTTTTTTTAGCAAATTTTGTAATATTCAAAAATGAAATATTTTTTGTAAAAATATATGATAGTTTATTAGCATTTTTTCCTACAAGTAATTCTATTTTGGAAAAGTAAATGTATTCTAGAAACTTTGCAAAAATAACAGTTGTCTTTACTTTTCTACATTTATTGTCAACATGACTAACCGGTATGTTACCTTCTCCTTCTATAAAAGGCATTATTTTTATTTCATAGAGACATGAAATTTAGAGAAAAAATTACTTTTTAAATTTGTATTAATCAATAGAAACAAATAATTATTTAAATATTATCTAATATTTGTCTATGTGTTTGCTATCATGACTTCTCTCTCATTTGCTTGTTCTGATTTTTAGATTTGAATGGTTCTTATAGATTATTTGTGTGCACATTTAATTGAAGAGATATTAACTTGTGTAAATGTTAATTGGAATAAAAAAATTTAGTTTTATTTCACTTCTTTTTCTCTTCTTATATTTTGTCTAATGCTATTTGCTTGTAGGGGTATAATCTCTAAAGTAAAACTGATTCTATTTTTCATTAATTCTATCTTTCTTAGAAGTTTGTGTAATGTGTGATGTGATTTGGGATAATTTTTCTCAATTCACATGTTGGTTTTAAGTTCATTCTTGGATGAAATTTGAACTTTTTCATGATGTTTGGAATGAATATCAACAATATTTCTTTCTACCCTACCCTTCTTTTTGCTCTTTTTTGACCTGGATCACCTTAATTCAACTTGTCATTGTAAAAATCCATTCTAAATTAATTATTAATTCAGTTATTACTCATAATTTACTATTATTTGTATAATTATTTCATACTTTCCATAGATCTATTATTTGATCATGATGGCTCTCAACCACCAACTAATATAAATATTGTGAAACAGTCACTTGTTCTATCTAGATTCTACCAATAGATAATAGGATTATCGTAACTTATAATTCATGCACTGAATTATCTAAATTCTAAAATGAGAAGTGTTTCTAAACACTCTAGGTACCTATGGTATATATTTAAGTATCAACAAGAGCTTTTCTGGTGATAGAAGGAGGGCCTTCAATAAATCTTTAAGAATTTGTAGGATCTTTGTTGGTTTTAGTGTATTTTGATTAAAGGTCACTCTATTTTTTAAACATTTATGTTTATTTTAGCATAAGTGTGTAAATGTTGATATATTCATGGTTTTAGATTAGTCTTTAAGCTTATTTAGATAAAGATTGACATTCTTTGAATATATGTGCTTAGCTATGGTAAAGATAGCTTTATATCTATGAATCCATAGTATTTGAGATTAGAATAGCTTGTTTTGATCAAAGATTGGTATAGGTTTCATTTAAGTTTATTTGAGCTTAGGATTGTAAATATTAACCATATTTATTTAATTGGACACATATTTTAGATAGCTTAGTTAAAATTTGATGCCCTTTGTTGTTATTTATATATATCTTTACAAAACTAGCTTAATGTGCAAGTTTAATTCTTATTCTTTGTAAAGGTTGATTTAACATATTGTATATCAAATAGGATTCAAATTCACATTCTCTAATTACCCAAGGCAAGGTTTAGGTGGAAATTTTTTCAAAGTCTCAAATGTTTCTCCTATTCTATGTACTCATGTGTTCAAGGTATGGCTTGGCTAAGTGGTTCTTCAATCAATGTGCTAGGTGTAGTACATGATTTTCCTTGAAATCTTTAAAGATATTTGCCTTATTTTAATCTTGATAATGTTATCTCTACTAAAAACCATGCTATAAATTTCAAATATACTATAAGATTAATGAATATGATTTATGAAGATGTGGCCTATAAATTATTTTCATTTACTTTAAAAAATGTTTCCTATGAATGGTTTTTTAACCTTTCATAAGATTGCATTACTAGCTTAAATGACTTAAATGATTCTTTCATTGATCAATTTGGAAAAATTATTAGTCTTTGTATTTTGTATCAACATTTTAGCATAGTTTAAAAAGATGTTAATGAAGCCATCAGAGAATTTAATGTGTGGTTATAAAAAATATTCAGCAGAACTAGAGCTCCTTATAGACCCAATGAGGCTTTATCTTTAGAATTTTATAAGGATGTTGTGGGTCTTATGACATATATAATCCTAAAAATATCTCTCCCAATCATAAACACATTGATCTAGGCATACTTTAAAGCTATGATAATCAATGACCAAATACAACTTTAGGAATAGATGGCATATTTTATACCTAGTGTCAATTCAAATTGGTCTATCTAGAATATCATTTTTATTATACCTACTTTAACACTATTTTAGAACCATTCCTCCTTAAATCATGTAGATCTTGACCAATACCTAAAGTTCCTAAATAACACTATAAGTGGATTTCATCTACAAAATCATATAACTCTAGTGTCTACTGCTAATAATAACACTCCAATTTGTGAGCCTGAGACACCAAAAAATTCAAATGACTTGATATTAGAAATGATCCAAAAATTGATCACTAAATTTCTTCAATTGTAAAAAAATGTAGGAAATATAATAGAATACTCTAATGAAAACTATGCTTCTCAAAGGTTTGATAGGCCTCCAAATAGGTCTCATGATGACAACAATAATGTATCATCTGAAAACATACAAATAAGTTTCTATGATATTATTTTGGCTGATCATTATAATATTTTTGAAAATTTTGAAATTTTGCTTAATCATGAATTTACTGTAGGGACATTAGGCTTTTTAGGATAATCTCAAGGTTTCATGTAGGCCTTTGATTTTTCATTTGAAGATGGAGATGAAGATGAGTCAATCAAAGAAGTTACATTTGAGATGGATTGTGTTTCTGAAGATGTCAGAGAGATGGTAATTAAAGATCAACAAGACATCATCATTAGTATATCTACAAATGAAGAAGAAGAAATACTAAAAATGGATATGGATCAAACACAAGATGATATTTCTTCAGAAGTTAGCTAGGGAGGTAATCCACATAGGTTTATTTCTAAAATGGAGAATATTATTGAAGAAGATGATCATTGGGAGCATTCATAACATAATTTATTCAATGTAATCAAAGAGCTAGAGATGGTAAATGATGAAATAAAATAGCACATGAATGCTTCATTTGAGGATTTCACTAATGAGCTAGAGTTTTTAGAAGGTGCTATTAGTTTGGAGGAACCAAACCAAGACAAGTTGAAGCTTGATTGGATGGAAAAGATGCCCCTCTTCACTAAGGATGAAGATGAAGCATATGAATCAGATCAAAAATTATCATGTAACTTTATCAAGAGGTCAACAATATGATACCAACATTTTTCATGGTGAGAATCTAGATGAACATTTTTCATTTTATTAGGATAAATAAGCCTTTTAGGATGAATTAAAAGATTTTTGTGCAAATATTGGTAGTCCAGTTCCACCTCAAAAATAACCTAATGAAGACATTAGTCTAAGGATGTAAATTGAGTTGCTATTATTGAGTAAAGATGATATAAGCTAAGGATGACTATCTAAAACTCAAACACTTTACCAAATCCCTAAACCTAGCTAACCTAATTCCTAACCTTTGTTAGAAGGCTAAAAAAATGATTTAAAAAATACAAAAGTAATATCTTATTGAAAAATCAAAGGCTTTCCATGTAAATGTGATTTTGGCAATCTTCACTAGGGATATGGATGTCTAGCAGGGAGTAGAGCAAGGCCATAAGTAGAGCAATGCCCAAGACTTCCTTGAGCTAAGAGATGGTTCTTAATGAATATTCAAACATGCTAAAAGTCAGTGTTAATGATTAAAGCCATGAACCTAGAAGTTTTTCTCTAAATCCTTTGGCAATCAACAAGTTAAATCAAAGCACACACATAACATGACTGATTTTTTATGTTTGATCCTAATTTTGCATATGTAATATTTTTTTTCTAACCATGAATTGATCTTAATGATTATTCCTAATAAAATGGGATAAGTAGTTTAATTATTAGTTTAAATCAAACTCTCTAAATTCTAACATATTGCTATGTTTCCCTCAAAAATCACTATTCATTGAGGTCACCATACCCACCATTTCTAAAAAATGAGGACCCTTGTGTCAAATTATGTGAATTTGTACCTTAAAATTGAAAATTCAATTGATCAAAGTGTCATTAGCATGTTTGCACTTTTTTTTTTAAAGCTCATCCACACCATGAACTACCTGATTTATTGGTTCATGATTCTAGTCTGACCCTATCTAAGTTTTTTAGAATTTATTCTTCATGTTCAATTTATAGGTTTGATGAGACCTTTATTGAATGAGTTATGTCTAAATTTCATGATTTAATCCTAATTTAGTCTTTTATTAGCCTTTGATCTGTAGAAATTCATGTTAAGTAAGTTCATTTAAAGTGTCATTATCAATTTAAAAATACCATGGAAATGTTGTAGAGACCCTATGGGGTGCCAAGAGTGATTGGAGTAAATATGGAAGTGCATGATATTCAACTAGTTCTTCATTTTAAAATTTAGAGAATTCAATGCATGAGTTACATGTTGTGATAATCATATTACCTATTGGTAGAATAGAGGAAAAACAAGTGATTGTTTCATAATATTTATATTAGATGGTGGATGGGAGTCACCATATCCAATTTATATATCTATTCAAAGTATGAAGTCATTATGAATAAAATAGTGAATTATGATCAAAAATTAAATTAAGAATTAATTTTGAATGAATTTTTACAATGATAAGCTAAACTAAGGTGATCTAGGTCAAAAAAGAGCAAAAAAAAGGTTAGGATATAAATAAATATTATTAATCTTCATTTAAAACATCATGATAAAGTTTAAATTTCATCCAAGCATGCACTTAAAACTAACACGTGAAGTGAGATAGTTTAGCCCAAATCACATCACACATCAAACAAACTTCTAAGGAAGGTAGAAATAATGTAAATAAAAATTATTTTCAGTTTAAAGATTATACCCTTGTAAGTAAATATCATTGGCCTAGATGTAAGAAGAGAAAAGGAAATGAAACCAAAGACTTTTAGTCAACCTAACATTTTCACTATGTTTGATCTCATGTGATATAGTGTGTTAAAAGTTATGGGAATGCAAAGTTGGTCTTCAAAACATTTTGGCTAATTTTCTGGGCTTAAACAAAGCATAGAGGGCATATTTAATATGCCATATCTCTCATGTCCTTCAAACTCAAGACAAATTATCAAATGATTTTGTTGACCCTCATACAAAGAACATTTTCATTAAGTTTGACCCTATGCGACACAGTGCATCAAAAGATATAAGTATGGAAAGTTTCCCTCCAACGTAATTTTTTTTGTTTTTCCATACTTGGTGACTTATCAAATAGAGCCATTTGTTTTTAAATTGAGGGTCTCAAGAATTTAGTGGCAAGGCTATTTAGTCTATAATATATTTATTAATTCAAGTTGCTAAATGAAAACTAATTTTTTTTATTGGTTTTTAATACATGTTCGGGTTGAAGTAAAAAAATAAAGTAAAATAACCACTCAAAGTAATGAGTATTGTTTGGTCAAGGTGGCTCCCAACCACCAACTAGTATAAATATTATAAAATAGTCACTTATTTTTCCTTTATTCTACCAATAGATAACAAGATTATCACAATCTGCAAGTCATGTACTAAATTCTATGAATTCTAAAATGAAAAGTTTTTATAAACACTCTGGATACCTATGGTATATATTTAGGCATCAACAAGAGCTTCGCTAGTGTTAGAAGGATGGCCTTCAATTTATCTTTGTAAATTTGTAGAATCTTTTTTGGTTTTGGTATATTTTGATCAAAGATCACTCTATTTTTTACATATTTATGTTTCTTTTAGCATAATTATGTAAAGATTGGTGATCTTTATGGTTTTAGACTAGGCTTTGTGCTTATTTAGACAAATATTGGTATTATTTGAATACATATGCTTAGTTGTGGTAAAAATAGCTTTAGATATATGAATCCATAGTATTTGAGGTTAGAATAGCTTGTTTTGATCAAAGATTGGTATATCTTTAAAAAATCTAAGTTTATTGGATCTTAAGGTTATAAAGATTAACCATATTTGTGTAATTGGACACATATTTTAGCTAGCTTAGTTAAAATTTGATTCCCTTTCTTATTCTTTATATATATCTTTGAAAATTAGTTTAATGTATGGGTTTAATTCTTATTCTTTATAAAGGTTGATTTGACATATTGTATTTCAAACATGATTCAAAGTCATAAGCTGTAATTACCCAAGGCAAACCTTAGGTAAGTAAAATTTTCAAAGTCTCAAATGATTTCCAAGTTCAAGGTACTCATGTACTTAAGGTATGGCTTGGTTAATTAGTTCTTCAATCAACATGCTAGGTATAGTACATGATATTCCTTGAAATCCTAAAGGATAATTTCCTTCTTTTAGTGCTAATAATGTTGTTTATGCTAAAAAGCATGTTAGAAGTTTTAAAGCTGCTCTAAGATTACTGAATGTGATTCATGAAGATGTGGTCTATAGGTTATTTCCATTTACTTTTAAAAATACTTCCTATGAATAGTTTCTTAACCTTCCTAAAGATTGCATTACTAGCTAGAATGACTTCAATGATGCTTTCATTGATCAATTTGGAAAAATTATTAGTTCTTGTATTTTGTATCAATAGTTTACCATAATTAAAAGGGATGTTAATGAAACCATCAGAGCATTTAACACTTGGATCTAAAAAATATTCAGCAGAACTGTAGTTCTTTATAGACCCAATGAGGCTTTAGCCTTAGAAGTTTATAAGGATGTTGTGGATGTCATAACCTCTATATTATTGAAAATATCTATCCTAGTCATAAACACATTGATCTAGGCCTACTCTGAAGCCATGATCATTAATGACCAAATACAACCTCAAGGTCAGATGGCATACTCCATACCTAGTGTTAATTTGAATTGACCCATCTAGAATGTCATTCATATTATACCTACTTTAACACTAGTTCAAAACCATTCCCCCTTGAGTCATGCATATATTGACCAACACCTAAAGTTATTTAATAACACTACAAGTGGATTTCATCCACAAAATCATATAAATCTAGTGTCCATAGCCAATAATAATGTTCAAATTTGTAAGCTTGAGACACCAAAAAATTCAAATGACTTGATATTATAAATGGTCCAAAAATTGAGCACTAACATTCTTAAATTTAAAAAATATAGTGGAATGCTCTCATGGAAACTATGTTTCTCAAAGGTTTGATAAGACTTTAATCAGGTCTCACAATGACAACAATAATGTATCATTTGAAAACATACATATAAGTTTCTATGATATTGTTTTGGCTGATCATTCTAAATTTTTTGAAGCCTCTAAAACTATACCTAATTAAGAATTTATTGCAGGGATATCTAGATTTGTAAGAGCATCTCAAGGTTTCATGTAGTCCTTTGGTTTTTCATTTGAAGATGGAGATGTAGATGAGCCAATCAAAGAATTTATAACTTAGATGACTTTGGTTCCTGAAGATGTAAGAGAGATTAAAATTGAAGATCAACAAGACATCATCATTAGTATATCTACAGATGAAGAAGAAGAGTTGCTAGAAATAGATATAGATCAAATATAAGATGATATTTTTTTTAGAAGGTAGTCAAGGAGGCAATCCACATAGGTTTATTTATGAAATGGAGAATACTCTTGAAGAAGATGATCATTAGTAGTAGTCATACCATGATTTCTTGAATGGAATCAAAGAGATAGAGGTGGTAGATGATGGAATGAAATAATACACGAATGCTTCATCTGAGGATTTTACTAATGACCTATATTTTCCAAAAGGTGATATTATTTTGGAGGAACCAAACCAAGATAAGTTGAATTCTGATTGGATGGAAGAGATGCCACTCTTCAGCAAAGACGAAGATAAAGCATATGAATTACATCAATAATTATCATGTGAATTTATCAAGAGGTAAATAATATGGGATCAATATGATTCTCATGATGAGATTCTAGATTAATATTATTCATTTGATTAGTATGAAAAAGCCTTTTCAGATGAATTGGAAGATTTTTGTGTAAAGATTTGTAATCCACTTCCACCTTAGAAAGAACCTAATGAAGACATAATTCTGAGGATGCAAGCTAAGCTATCATTATTGAGTAAAGATGATATAATCCATTGCCTATCTATAGATGAAATAAGATTTGCACTCCTACTATAAAGTAGAAGGATTTGGGAGGAACCCGATTGTATTTTAGACTTATATCTTCGATATATGTACTTAAGGATGCATATGAGATCCCAAGTCACAAAATTAAAAAGACCTAGCCCTCCAAATACCCCTATTGGCATGAAGATGCTATAAAAAAAATGCTTAGATTTTAAGGTTATGTAGTAGACTAAGAAATTTTTCATTTGATCTTGGAGGTAAGTATTTTATGAAGTTAGTATAGGGCTTAAATTAGTTTTTTTTCTTATTTTTTCCTTCCTATCTCTTGTTTGTATATAACACCGAAACATACTTTTTTGCCTTTTATGCTTTGTTCCTTACTTCTAAATAAGTTTCTTTTAGATATCCCTCAACTTGAATTTCATCTAGGCTACTCAAGAGCTTCAAAGTTCAGAAATTAATGTATGAATTCTCAACATTGGTTGATCATGGGTTGTTGGAATGTGAGCTTCATGTTTTAGTTTAGAGAAACTAGTAAAGATTGGAGGATAAGTTAATTATTATTTGAGATTTTAAACTTTTTATAATCTAATCTTGGTTTTAAGAAATATTTCACATGTAGGATTAAGATTAAACTATTAGAATATAGTCCTATTTGCACTTAAAAAACATTAATTATCTAGTACAAAGTTTAGAGCCAAAGATGAATATCTAAAAATTAAACACTTGACCAAATCCCTAAACCTAGTTAATCAAGTTTCCAACCTTTGCTATAAGGTAAAATAATGATTTAGAAAAATACAAAAATAAGATCTTATTACAAAATAAAAAACTTTTTAAGTAAAAGTGATTTTGTTAATCTCCACTAGGATTATAAAGGTCTAGCTAGTAGTGGAGTAAGGTCGTGAGTGAAGCCAAAGGCATCTCTGTTGAGGCTATGGATGCCTGGCTAGCAATAAAGCAATTCCCAAGCCTTCCTTGAGATAATGAATGACTTTTAATGAATATTCAAACATACTAAAAGTTAGTGTTAATGATTAAATCCATGAACCTTGAAGTTTTTTTCTAAATCCTTTGGAAATTAGTAAGTATAATAAAAGCACACACACAACATGATTGAGTTTTGATGTTTGATCCTAATTTTGCATATGTAATATATTTTTTATAACCATGAACTGATCTTAATGATGATGTTTGATCAAATGGGATAAATAGTTTAATTTAGAATGGATATTTATAATGACAAGCTGAGCTAAGGTGATCCAAGTCAAAAAAAGACTAAAAATAAGGGTAGAGAAGAAAGAAATATTGTTGATCTTCATTCCAAACATCATGACAAAGTTCAAATTTTATTCAAGAATGCACTTAAAACCAACATGTGAAGTGAGAAAACTTAGCCTAAATCACATCACACATTAGGCAAATTTTTAAGTAAGGTAGAAATAATGAAAATAAGAATTAGTTTCACTTTAAAGACTATACCCCTACAAGCAAATAACATTCACCCAAATGCAAGAAGAGTAAAGGAAATGAAATGAAGCTAAAGACTTTTAGTCAACCTGGCATTGACATAAGTTAATAGCTTTGCAATTAAAAGTGTACACTAAAAATCCGTAAGAACCATTCAAATCTATAAATCATAATAAGTAAATGAGAGAGAAGTCATGATAGCAAACACATGGACAAATACTAGACAATCTTTGTAGAATTCCTTATTTGTATTACTTACTCTAAGTTTATAAAGTAATTTTTTCTCTAAAACTCCCCCTCTCTCTCTATGAAATAAAAATATTTTCTTTTATAGAAGGATAAGGCAGCATACCGATTAATCATATTGATAACAAATGTACAAAATTAAAGATATATATATATTTTATGAAGTTTCTAGAATACATTTGGTTTTTCAAAATGGACTGACCTATTGGCAAACATGATAACAAACTAATATATGTCTTTAAAAAAAATATTATATTTTTGAATATTATAAAATTTGTTAAAAAAATATTTCTAGCTGGCTGGTGGGATCTATGTTGATAAAACCTCTTGTTCCTACTGAAGAGTACTCATTACTTCGAGTGGTTATTTTCCTTTATTTTTTGCTTCAGCTTGAACATGTATTTAAAAACCAAATAAAAAATTAGTTTTCATTTAGGAACTTGTATTAATAAATATATTACAAGTTGCATAGTTTTACCACCAAACTTATAGGACCCTCCATTCAAAAATCAATGGCTCTATTTGACAAGTGGCTGAGTATGGAAAAATAGAAGAAAATGCTTTGAAGGGAAACTTTACATTCTTGTATCTTTTGGCGTGCTTCATCACATGAGCTAAAAATTGGTATAAATGGTCATGGAACAAAAGGGAACAAACCCATTTGATTGTTTCTCTTGAAAATGCAATAATTGTGAGATATGGCCTCTTTAAAATAACCACTAAGCTTTATTTAGACCCTATAAAATTGGTTGTCTAAAAAATCAACAAAAAATACATTGGAGGGAAAATTTCCATGCTTATAACTTTTGACACACTATGCCACATAATCTGAAACTTGGTAAAATTATTCTTTACATGAGGGTTAACAAACCCATGTGATCATTTGTCTTGAAGTTGAAGAGCATGAGAGATATGGACTATTTAATATGCCCACTAGGCTTTGTTTGAACCTAGAAAACTAACCAACATGCTTTGAAGACCAACTGTATATGCCCATAATGTTTGACGCACTATGTTGCATGAGCTCAAACATAGAAAAAATATTTTTTACATGAGGGCTAACAAACTTGTTTCACCATTTGTCTTGAAGTTGAAGCGTATGAGATATTTGGATTGTTCAATATGCCCATTAGTCTATATTTGAGCCTAGAAAACTAGCCAAAATGCTTTGAAGTCCAACTTTGTATGCCTATAACTTTTGATGCACTATGTCACATGAGCTCAAACATAGAAAAAAAATTCTTTACATGAAGATTAATAAATCAATCTGATCATTTGTCTTGAATTTAAAGTGCATGAGAGATAGGACCTATTCAATATGCTCAATAGGCTCTGCTTGAATTCTCAAAAAATGGTTATGGGAAAAATAATGAAATATGGTCAAGAGGACAAATTTGCTTTCCTATAACTTTTGGTGTGCTATGTTGTATGAGCTTAAACTTAGTAAAAATATTCATTGTGCAAATGTGAACAAACCCATTTGATCATTACATCTAATATTGTAGCGTATAAGAGATATGATCTCTTGAAAATGCCTACTAGTCTCTATTTACACTTGCATTTAACATTCGTACAACCATATTTGACATCCTAAAGATCATCAAATTTAAGCCCATGTGATTTGTTTTATGGGATAAATTTGATTTCCATGTGATTGTCATGTGGCATTCGTGTGATTGTATTTGACATTTTGAAAACCATCAAATTTAAGCTCATATTATTTTTTTCATAGACTTAAATTTGATGTTTGCACGATCGTCACATAACATCTGCATGATCATATTTGACATCTCAAATACCATCAAATTTAAGATCATATGATTTTTTCCATAGGCTTAATTTTGACATCCGTGTGATTGTCTTCTATTTTTTGACCAACTTTACAATTTTATCTCTTGAATTGCAAAACTCAACAAGGCACCATATTTGTAAGAAATGGACTTAATATCAAAAGGAATAAACCCATCTAATCTACTACTCTCAGGAGATTTCTAAATACACCTATAAAATGTTGAAATGAGATCCTTTTCATGATTTTGCATAACGTCTATATACCTATCAGGAAAATAATCTAAAATTACTTGGGAGCCAACTTTGCATACTCTTAACGTATGACGTGTTCTGTTGAATAAGCTCAAACATAAGGAAAAATGTCTTTTAACAAATGTGAACACACCCATTTTATCATTTCATCTAAAGTTGCAACGTATGAGAGATATGGCCTCTTGAAAATGCCTACGAAGTTTGATTTAAGTTCTCTAAAAATGGCTATGGAGAAAACAATGAAATGTGGTCGAGAGGCAAATTTTGCATGCCTATAACTTTTGATGTGTTATGTTTTATGGGATAAAACTTATCAAAAATGGTCCTTGTACAAATTTAAACAAACCTATTTGGTCATTTCATCTAAATTTTAAGTTTATAAGAGATATGGCCTCATGAAAATGCTTACTAGGCTCATTTTGCACCTAAAAAACACAGTGAAAAATGCTTTGGAGGGTAACTTTGAATTTCCATAACTTTTGACATGCTTCATCATGAGAGTTGAAAATTGGTATGTATGATCTAGGCATGAATATAAATAAAATAATTTGATCAATTCTCTTGAAACATTCACACATGTAAAATATGAATCCAACAAACTACCTATTTAGATTTTCTATCATCAAATTAGAATGTCCAAATGGGCACAATAAGGAACCAACTAAATACTATGCACTTATATGCTTACTTCAATCACTCTTTTCACTCTATAAGGTCTCTACAACCTATCCATGGCCTTTGTAAATTAAAGAATAACACTTTAAATGAACTTAATTAACTTGAATTTCTACAAACCAAAGACTAGTAAAGAACCAAATTAAGTTTAAATCATGAAATATAGCTCATTCAAGAAAGGCCTCATCAAACTTATAAAATAAACATGAAGAATAAATGCTAAAAAAATTAGATAGTATCAGATCAGAACCATGAACCAATATGTCAGTCAGACCATGGTGTGGATGAGATTCAAAATAAAAAAGGTACAAACATGCCATTGACACTCTGATCAAGTGAATTTTCAATTTTAAGGTACAAATTTACACAATTTGACAAAAGGGTTCCCATTTTTCAAAAATGGTGGGTATACTGATGTCAACAAGACCCAACCATACAGTTGGACCATTGGATATGGTTACATTTATTGTATAAAATTCACACACACACACACACACACACACACACACACACACACACACACACACACACATATATATATGATGGATCATTATTTTTGGATGTCTATGTTGTCATTATGGTTGAGGTTGTGGATGCTTAGGATATATTTTCTTCTAGCACATGTATTTAGCTTTAATGTATATGGTATAGGAAATATATGAGATGTGGTTTCTTTTTTAGCATTATCAAAGACACATGTATGGTTAAAAATAAATAGACAAAAAAGATGTGGAAAAGTATAATCGATCAAGAAAATGTACTGCACACTATTTGAAGTTGGGAAATGTGTAATAAAAAAATGACTAAGTACAAAAGAACCAAGAAATGACAAAACAAGATGATAAAAAGTAATTTGTTTTAAAACCAATATGAAAGATTTTTACACCAAATTAAATTAAGTAAAATCATACTATATCATCTTCGTAAGTATGACAAACAAAGTAATAAAATGGAGGGTATGTAAAAGGGCATAAATGGTATACAAGAAAATTAATTAATTCAATCAATCATACTAAATCATGATGGGAAGTATGAAATAAAAATAAAATTTCAAAAGATTGATCTTAAATTAGTCATACTAATTCAAGCTAATAAGTATGAAAAATTCAAGAAATAGTTGTAATCTTACATGCTCTCAGAAATAGGAAGATAAAAGGCTAAAAAAAATAAAGTAAGCATAAACATACTAAATCAAAATGACATGTAACTTCATAATCGATCGACTCTTATATCAAATTTGAGACATGTAATTTGGATGGTGACTTGGGTATTAAAAAAAATTATGAGGGTCGGGTCCTATCCATAGACTTATACTAGAGATCAACAAGGAGAACACCATTGGGGTGGAATAAATAGGAAAATTGGGTAATCAATTTGGTAGGTAATATGAAGGAAAAGATGGTAATTTGTGAAGATGGTCGGGTCCTATCCACGTTCTTACAATGCAACTCAAAAATGAAATCCCAAGGGGAGTGATTAGTAGACAAAATAGTATTTCTCAAGATGAAATATAATGGATATAGGGAATGGAAAAGGGAGTGTAAAAATAATTACTTAGGAATGTATGAGAAGACCTTCAGAGGAAAGAGGCATAATAAGAACATGAGAAGACACTAAGTGACTAGTGGTCCTCTATGTGAAAAGGAAATCTATTCATTATAGACACAAAACTTTGTAATAAAATAGGTAGGCTACTAAGATCAACTCATGAAGGTAAATTAGTAAAAGAAAAATAAAATAGACCTACCTTCCCATGATGAGTTCTCCATTCTTTAGGACCCCTTATAAATTTTTTGGTCTACTATGAAGATTGGGTTCTTATGTGACAAAGTAGGTAGCACTAAAAGATTTTTCTTATTCTCCTCTTATAATATACTAGCCTACCATACCTCAAAGGACCTTAGTTCTACCTTGAGGCCAATTATGGAGTTTTAGCTTTGACTCGAATAAGATGTGATTTGAATCACATCTTTTAGTGTGATTAGACTTTTAAGAGTAATTTTTCCATTTATATCATTTCCCTTTGTTTAAATGATTTGGCCTTTAAATTTATTTTTGAAGGATTTTAAATACTCCTCTTCCATATGGATTTAGAAAACTAAACACGTGGGAGATAGTGATACACATGAATGAGTTATAGGCTAAAGCTAAAGGAAGTTAAGTAACCAAAAACAAAGACTAACTAGGATAATTAGGTTTGACAATGAGTTAGCATGTGATCTCAAGTATCAACCATGTATATTCTTAGGTTGTGGAAAAAGGAAGAAGGGAAAAAGGAGATCCAAAATGGACCAGTAAAAGGAGATAGTAATGAGATATATTGGTTTTTAATTGATCACATGGTAATGAGAGATAATAACCAAGGGAAATAGGGTATGTATAACCAAATCACCATGACAAATTATCTATGAAAAATAAGGATAATAAATCAAACAATTAAAAATATACAAGAAAGAGATTTATGATAAAAACTCTAGGGAAAAGGGAAGGGAAAGTAATGAAAAATATAATCATATGCAAAATATAAAAGATAAGAAAGATATAGTACAAGTAAAAAATCATGATATAAGTTAACCAAAAATTTGACACAATGTCAAATGATATAATAGATATAAATTAGATTAAATCACACATCCAATCAAATATATAAATATGAAATCACATGCATGTGCTCATAAATACTAATAAATATATCTACACACATTATCCAATACATTAGATAAGTCTCTATAAAGTTGTAATCAAACTATGCTAAGGTTTCATCAATCTTCAATGAATATTGGACAAAATACTTCTTTTTCAATCTCCTCATCCAAAAAAATTGGAATGCTCAAAGGATCATGCTCAGGAAAAAAATTAGGCAAAGTTTGGTTAGGAGAATACATGGGAGTAGGATCCATAGGTGAAGGAATCATGGGTGGAGAAAGATCCATAGGTGAGAGAAGGTCCACAGGTGAAGGAATCATAGGTGGAGGTATAGAAGATGGTGAGGGGACCACAAGAGGTGATGTAACCACTAGAGGTAGATCCATAAAAGAAGAAGAAGAATCCTTCTTATGGTAAAAACCTATGGGAGGAGTGGAAGAAGGTCTGAGAATGGATATAAGGTGGTTTTTGAGATGTTGTTTAGAATGTGACAATGATCAGTATGATGGGTGACATATACATGCCATATACAATATACCTCACCATACTTGGGTAGATATTTAAGAAGTACCTTCAGGGGAAGTATGTCTTTATCTAATGATGGAAAAGGATGTAATGTATCAAGATATTTTTACAACTTGTGACAATGGGTGGAAGAATTTTTATTTATTCCATGAAAGAAACAAATATGATTGTGAGTGATTTTATAAAAGCACTCATAGAAGGAGGTAAAATAGGATTAAAAGAATCCAAAGAACACTTATTAGCCCATTTGGTGGGTAGAGGAGCCATCTTAGGTAAAGGAAGCAAACTATCACTAAGGAAGTGTGATGACAAGGAAGGAAAGGAATTAGGCTCAATGGAAAGATCAATAGTATTAGAAATAGAGGTAGGCTCAACAATAGTAAGAGAAAAAATAGGGTCAACTATAGTAGGAGTAGGAAGAGGCTCAACTATAATTGGCTCTATTGAGGGAGGAGTAGGATCTAAAAAAGGTCTAAGGAGAGTTACACTAATGTTAGGGGTAAACCAACTATCAAGGTTAAGTTACCTATAAAAATGGTAAGGCCTAGTCATAGCATGATCCATGAGCATAGTCTTACGTGGATCCTCAAAAATTGGATTTCATCTCTACCCTATGATAAAGGGGAAAAAGGAAAAAATTAAAAACTATAAGTGAAGGAAGATGATGAGATGCACAAAAATACTCAAGCAAAGAAGAACAATAACGGACAATCTTAACATCTCGAGCCTAGACAAGACCACTTAACAATAGATCATCTAAAGAATAACCATCATCATAATTTGGGGTGTGAAGATCAATGGCATAGATTGGTATAACCTTTTCATATGATGAATCATGGTGAGTAGAATGCCTAGTCTTGGTCAACACTACAATAATGCCATCACAAGGAGGTTTGTGAGAATGAGTTTATAAATAATCAAGAAGCTACAAGATGAGATGAGGCAAGAGATCAAAATTTTTGATCTTTAAATTAACCTCATTGGGCTCATCATCATTGGAATCTAAAATATTAGGAGGAATGTTACCAATGAGATCATGATGCCCATTATAACTACAGTTTGAATTAACAAGAAAGTTGAGATGTTAAGACTCATGAAATGGAATACTAGGCAAATGATCAAGAGTAAAAATCTTGAAGACACCACGATCTTGGAATTATTTGAAACTCCAAGGGTTAGTGTCACATTGAATCCTATAAATGGCTACATTATGAGGGAATATAATATAGTTGCAAGTAGAAGAAGTGATAATAGTCATGTGATGAGTCCACAACCTACCAAGAGAGATGTTATAATAAAGGGAGAAGTTAAATATCATCACTTTCACATGGATGTTAATAGGTGTGGCAATAATGGGAATCCACATGCAACCTAGAGGAGGCATTTTCATTCTATTGTATCCTTGGCATGTGTTGTATGTAGACTTGAGATTTTATTCATAACATCCAAGATTATTAATGAAATAAAGAGAAGTGACACAAGTGCTCAAATCCTCATCAATCAATGCATGCTTAATTTTGATATCACCTATTTGGATGCTAATAAATAAGAGAGGATCATCAACACAAAAAAATAATCTCATTGGGAATCATAGAAACTATGGGAAATTGTAGAGAAATATAAGTTTCTATAGTTTCATCAAAATTGATAGACATCTCTTCAGTTTGTTGTAAAATACTATCTTCAAAACCAAATAAATCTACCTCCCATCCTATGAGGGGATGACGAGGGACATGTATCTCAAATAGGAGCTGCATGAGGTAGTTTCTATGATGTGGAGAAGTCCTCATAAGCTCAAGAAGAGGAATTTAGGATGGGAGATTAGTGAGCTCTGTAATGGGATCCCACTCATCATAGTCCATAAAAAGGTTATTAGATATAGGTGAATAATGGTTAGGGATATCCTTGGAAGGAGGAGTTGAAGTAAATTGAAATATAAATTTATAAGAAGAAGAAGGTTTAGAACAAAGTGGTAAATCATGTGAAGATGAAGGATTAGTTCATTTAATTTGATTTTGAGAATGAGAAGAACAAATGTTAGTAGAAGCTTTATTATCATTATCATTGGAAGATGATGGAAGAGTGGTATAAATAGAATGGGATGCGTTATCTAAGGGGGAATCATAGATTGGATAATCAAAAGTGATTAGATCTTCTTACCCCAACTCATTTAAATGAGTTGGAAAAGAGTCTTGGATAACACAATATATCTTATGAGAAAGAGAAGTGTAGATAGGTTGGGAATCAATGAAAGCCACCACCCTTCACATATTAGTCATTCTAACCACATTCTCTTTGAAATTTGGTTCAACAAGACTTTCTATGTTATTAGTGGAAGGGTTGGGTTTGTCTTGATTTTATTTGATAGGTTGATGATTAGGTAAAGGATATTTATAGATAGCCAAATGAACATTGGCTTGATTCAAGGATTGATTTTTGTCATTTGATTTATAGTTCTTGAAAACAATCTCATAGGTATGTTGACACTTATATATAATGGAATCATGATCAAAATTAGGTCTAAGAAGAAAATCCATAACTAAATTATGAAGTTGTCTATAGGTCTCATGATAATGACCCTAATGAGCATGAAACCAGTAAAAATTTTTAGGATCATACTATCATTTCATAGGATGGGTAGGGTTAAGCTCTTTTGGAAGAGGCCTAGGTAGATGCTGAAGCAATTCAACTAAGGATAGAGGTTTGTGAACATTGATGATATTGGGTGAAGAAATGAGGATTAGTATATTGTTTATAATAAGGAATTGGTTCCAAAGAAGGGTTAGGAATGATAGCTTAAACATTTTGAATGGTTTCAAGAGATTAGATAACACCATCATAGGTAATATCATAGTTTTTATTCTTATGTAATAAATGAGGACCAACAGAAGGTTGGAGTGGCTCAAATGAACTCATTAGGAAATCTTGTCTTTTAGCTTGATCAATATCCTCCTCTAAGGTACATGGAGAGACAGTGTAGACTTGATATAGTAGTTTAGGAAAGAGGGCATTTGTAAAGAGATGAAAAATATTATCATCTGCCATGTTATGTTCACATTTGTTTGACAAAGTCTTCCATTTTTTAATAAAGGCTTGGGCAGTTTCATTCTCATGTTGTTTGGAATTAATGAATTGGGACAAAGTGTTTTTAAGAAGATTATTAGTTTAGAATTCTTGAACTAAAGCATGTATTAAGTCTTCCAAACTAGAAAAAGAATGAGCTCTAAGTTTACTATACCAATCCAAGGCATCACCTATGAGAGTTTTAGCTAGGAGCTTGGTAGCGATAAAGGTGTTTAATTTGACCAAATCCTTGTAAATATTTCTAAATTTTTTAAGGTGAAGGGTAGGATTGGTTGACCCATTATAATAAATTGTAGGTGATATATCTCCTATATGAATGTTAGCAATTTGAGTAGTGAGGAGTTCATTTTGTGGATGATTAATGGTTTTATTGAGTAAATGAGGTTGAGGAATGACATTTCCTAGAGAATATAAAAGAGGAGGGGGAATATTCTAGTTATGTGTGCCCCAAACCATTGGTTGTAGATGAGATTGAATATTAATAAAGTGGTTTTACATTCTCATCATTTGATTTATGTTATGTGCTTGAAATGTATTCATTTGATTGAGATTTTGCATCAATATTTTATGTGTTTGATTAACATAAAATCAATAAAATTGGTATTAGTGTTTATATTAGTGTCTTGGGTACCACTATTAGTGTTAATATGAGCTTGAGAAGAATTGTGAGAATTTGAGGCACTAGCGGTAAATGTTTTTTTTGAAGCAAAACATGAAGTAGTGAATGGTTGAGAGTACGAAGCAATAAAATCATGATTGCCTTGGGTAGAAAACAATGAATTGGTGGAAGGATTAATGATGGTGGACCTTATGATAGGCCCACTAGATGTAGAACCTGACATGTTAGTTGAGATACTAGGCATGGAGGTAGAAGAGGTTAGAGAAGAAGATGCCATGGAATAAGGAGTAGAAATTAAAGGAAGAGGTTGAGAACCAAGGAAAGTGGTACCTCAAAATCCCATTGAGAATATAGGAGTAGGTGAATGAGGCTCTTCACCTTGGCCACTAATCATGAGGATATAATTGGTAGAAGGATCCTTTCCTATATATTGAGTAAATTTGAAAATAAAGGAAAGCATCTCAAGAGTATACTCTAGATCAAGTTGGTCTTCTAATGAGAAAAGAGGATTATTATACAAAGAGGTATGAGGAGGGGTCCCATAGTTCATTCTATGAGTGGCATAATGAACATTACTAGCATCCAAAAGAGGGGTCCTACTTTATCTATGGGAGACCCTACTAGGACTGGTAAAATTCATGTCTGTTGACTACAAATCAATGTCATTATCTAATAAAAAGTCCATGAAGAAGGGAAAAGAAGAGAGATGAGAAATAAAAGGATGAAGATGTGACTAAAATAATATACAGTCGATTGGGTTGATCCAATAGAGTAATAGGGACTCTAAAACTATACAGGGTTGACTAGGTTGATCTAGTACAATGTGTAGAAGGCCAAAAATATAATGGGTTGATTGGGTCAATCTAGTAAAACTTACAAAGAATTTAAGAAGAATAAATTAGATTGTAAAAAGGAAACAAGATAAGTTTATAAGTAATGAAAATTAGTAAATATTGAAATAAAATCTATAGTCAATTAGATTAATGTTGGCCAATCTAATTGAAACACATAAATAAAAATATTACACTAACATCGGTTAATGCAACATTTTGTGCACATAATTAAACAAAGAGAAATAAAATAACTTGGAAAGTAAAGCTAACTAATTGGTCAACCTAATTGTTTATTAAATTATTAAGAATGATTTTAAATGTGATTATAAGTTGACTATAAGCAAGGTACTAAATATCAATCTAAGGATGGTTTCAGGTAGTTTAGGATGAAAGTAATTGTAGTGGTAATGATATAGGCTTGGTATTAGGTCCTACCCCCTCACTTCACACATCACAATGATAAATATGTTGGGTACCTAGATAGAATATACCATTAACCAAACTTTATACTTGACCAAACCATAAAGTCAGCTTACCCCTTGGTGATTAAATCTAAGTAGGTTGGCCTAGGGTAGATAAGATGTTAAAGTGCCTATTTATGTTTTTGTGATTTGTCCATGTGTGCATAAAATAGAAATAGTGAAACTAATCGATTAATTAAAAATCCCCTAATTAAACTATGTGAGTTATTCTAAGCATGCGAGAAACATAAAAAGAAAGTGTGAATTAATTACTAATAAACATTAGGTTAATTCCAATTTTAAAACAAGGTATAATTTTTAAACTATATGCAAAAAATAGAGAATAAGGTTGATAGGGTCAAACTTATACTATGGAAGTAAGTTCTAAAAATGAACTAGGTTGGTAGTGTTGATCCAGTTATTTTAGATAACACACAGAAAACATAACTAGGTCAGTGGTATCAATCTAGTTGACTATGCAAGGGCAGTTTTAAAGACTATAAACTCTTAAAGGAAAGACAAAAAGTAAATAATTAGAGATTTGTAAAGGAACCTTGGTGGATTAGAGATGTAATTAAGGAAGATTATTGATGAATAACCTTGATGTATGTTGGCAAAACATGCAAACTAGGTCGACATAATCGATCAAGTTGTATAGGAACCTACTCAAAAAGTGTTAAAACTATAAGGGATCAACTAGGTAGACCTAGTAAGATGAATTGGGTGTCTAAAAGGATGGAAAATTATACTGGATTGATTGGGTTGATCCAGTTTCCTATTCTTATAAAACTGTGCATAGAGAAAAATAGTTGGGTTGATAGAATCAATCTAGTATGTCAAAAATATATGATCAAAATGATGATCAAAAGAATGAAATAAGTGAAAGAAATATTTCATGAGTTAGCTTCTTGTCAATTTTAACAGAATGTAATATGAAGGTGAAGCCAAAGTGAATGTTAATACTAACAAAAAAAGAAACAAAATGTAAACATGAAGGAAATACATCCAATGGTGGGATAGGATTCATGTTGGGTTCACTAGAATGCATGCAATTAGTAATTCATCATATATATAAATCAATCCTGGCTCAGAGAAGATAGAGCATACCTACACTTCCAATTGGGGATACACTTGTTAAATAAGAGCATGACAAATATGGGGATCCATTAGACCTAATTAGGGGATCACTTTTCAAAATATATCATGCTAGAAAGGGTTCTAAAGCTTATAGTCTAACACAATCACAAAAAAACCCTAATGGATTCCTAAGGTTTAAAACATTCACTCTATTCTAATAACAAGAAAGTAGATCTAATCTAGTTCACACCAAATCTTGTGGCATAAATTTGGGGTTAGAAACAATAAAACAAAATAAACTAAACATGCATTAGAAGACATATACTCACATTAATTTATACAAAATCATAATACATGGTAGAAAAATACAAATGAATTATCTATCTACACTTATAAAGGAGAAATAAATTTAGGAAGATGAAGCCATTGAGCCTCAATCTCTCCTTTGGACATGGTGATTCACAAGAGATTATTGTGTTATGTAAGGATAACCAAGATAAATCAACTCTAGGCTACACAACCTATCTAAGCATTCAAAATACTTCTCCACAAGACAAGATCTGTATCTCCAAATAAAGTATAGAACCATAAGATTTATTTCTCAAGTAGAATGGTCAATAAGTAGATGTTCATTTGCAATTTTTATCTATTAATTCTTATATTATCAAATAGTGGCAAATGAACTTCTATATATAGGTGGATCTTACCCTAAATCCTTTTAGGAACATTGGTTATACAAGGTTGACCTAGTTGAGCCAATTGTTTTTGGAGACAAATCACTAGGTCTAAGATAGGTCAAATTAAAGGATAAAAATCTAAAAAAGTGATAAATTCCCATAAAATATACTAAGTTGACCTAGTATAGTCGACTATCCAAAAAGGTGTTAAGGAAAAAAAGGAGGAATAGAAAGAAAAAAAGACTGGAATAGGTAGGACTGAGAAGAATAAGCTTGGGGTAAATGGTTTTTAGGAGACAAGTGTGTAGATGGAAAGTAAAAAAAGGGACAAAAACATTATGAAGAACTGATGGTCTACCCACCCCTTTAACGGTGCACCCATTAAGGCATGCACTTAGAGAGATTGAGACTTAATAGGTTCCTATAAGATACAAAGTGTCAGTAATCAATAAAAGTTTGAAAATATTATGTGTATACAACCTCAAACATAATTTTACAAGTGACAAATATTGCAAATATTAGTCAATATCTTAGATAAAATCCTTAGATCAAAAAGCTTTACTTTGATCTTTGACAATCTAAGCCTTGAAAACTTAGAATTTTTAGTTCTACACAGAGATTGTTAGTCCTGCAAATCAGCCTACAAAGATCAGTGTTAGACTACAATTTTAAAGCACTTCCATGTCCAATTTAACAACCTAAAAGTGTTTAAGAGTTTTTAAAACACCTTTAAGCCCAAATTTATGTAAATTTTTGCTTAAATCCAAGTGAATTAGAGCAATTAAGATCTTAAATGCCTAGATCTAGTATGAGTGAGGTAACAATAGTTGATATTTGCATAAATTCTTACAAATATCCTAATTATTTACCAAATTTATGCCAACCTTTACAAAAAATGACTAGAATAACCTTCAATATGTCTAACAGATGGGGTATTTCACCTATCTTCACAAAAAATTAGAAAAATATCTAGATTATTTACTAAATTTTCATGAATGAACACTGATTTTGATGGAATCCTTCAAAGGATGCAAAGATTCCTAAAATGAAGGTAAATATTCATGTAAATAATGCAGATATTTAGTGTTCTTTAATGATTATTTGTGTACTTTGAAATATTTATGCATGTATTTAATGAAGTAAACTAAAATTCTACAATGATGCATGAAAGTAATTACATAGAGGCCCTCCTTCTAGTGTCAATGTTTCCTTTCTTGTTGATTCACTTAATGTACTCCTTATGTCACTAGGGAATAGGGGGAAGTAAGAATTAATTTTGAGTTCTGGAATACTTAGGAGCTTGACTTGTTAACACAATTACTACTATAAATAGTAAAAATATCAAATATATGGTCACCACTTAGAAGCCTACAAGTAGACCTTATTGTAGGGATAGTAAATGTTACATATTGACACTACTTCCTAATAATATTTGTGAAATTGTTTCAATATTTTCCAATTATTGCCCAAAATATAAACAAATAATGAATATTTACAACATGAACTAAGCTAAAGATAGTCATGGGTAGATCCAAGGTTAGGTAGGGTAAGACATAAAATATAATTTGATTAAGATGATCAAAATTATAAATTATTCTAACTTTTATGACAAAAACACATAAAACTAGCATTTACTAACTCTAACATAATGGTCAAAGATAAATAAACATAGTTGAATCAAAAAAGGAAAATAAACTAGCATATATCTATAAGTATACATTGCACAAAGATTATTCATTCACATTAAATTGCATAGCACATTTAATTCCAAATAAGATGAAAAGAGAGTATTTATACTAATAAAATTGTTAGCCTAGTGTTAAACTCAAGCTAATGGATGCCTATATTGAATTTTATTTCCCAATTAGTTGATAATAAATAAACCATTAGTCATGTAAAAGTTTGAGGAATGGAAAATAGATAAATAAACAATCAATCACTTCAGACAAACTTTCAAATTCTTGGATCTTTTGTATTAATTATAATAACAACTATTTTTTATTACAATGAAGAGGAATACCCTTATTTATAGGCTTCAAAATTTCCTACACAAGTTCAAGGGGGCACATGAAAGGTACCCAAATACATCCAAATGGATAAAATGTTGCAATGGGATATTCTACTTTAAATTAAAAAACATAATAGAATATTCCCTAAGGTCCTCGAGGGGGTTGATGGCTAGCTTATTATTGTTGCCTTTGTTTCTCCTCCCCTTCTTCCTTTTTCCATACTTCTACACTCACCAAGTAATATTAATCTATCTAGTTGAAGTCTAAGATCATAGTCTATAATAAGTCACATATTTCTTGAATTAGCCTACCATGTTCTGTAAGTATTAGCCTTAGTGCTTCTTCAATTGCCTCTACCTTGTCCAGCCTTTGATTGGAATATGCAACAATATTAATCACCTTAGTAGCAATCTTTTCATTGGCTACATCCTTCTATAATTTAAAAAAAGCACCTTCATCTTAGCTCTAAACTCCTAATCATCCCTGAAGGTGCTATCAAGTTTGGTCACCCTAGTGATCATGGAATCCTTCAATAGTAAGAAAATATTTCATTCAATTTTCTCCAAGGATGTAGTTACATCCTTGACTTGATCCATCCATATATTTAATATTCTTCTACTATTCATCAAGATGTTCTGTGCAAGAATGATATCCTCAAGCAAAAAAACCTTGAGGTTTGGGAACTTAATACTTCTTGCAAATTTATCCAAGTTTGGCAACTTGGAATTATAAAGTGCATGATTTTGGTCAAGTTTAATGACCACCTCAGAATGCAGGAGCCCATCTTCTTGCTTCCTCTTTATGAATTTGTATAAGTCAAAAACATTGATAAAAACATTTATTATTTAAATTATAGTGCCATTTGGCACTATTGGAAATGATTTCTCTTTTAACCTTTTCAACTCTTGGTGTATCCCCTTCACCAAGGCAATTGTGGACTCTGCTTGGGCATGAACTATGGACATAAGGTCCTTTGTATATTCATTCACCTCTCTAGGGATAACCTTCCTTTTATTTGTCAAAGTGAAGAGGGTCTCTTCACTCTCATGGATTACTACTAAGATTAACTATGGTTTCTCAACTTGCCTTCTAACCACGCTTTTCATCATGCCTATGGCAACATCAAATCTCATCCCAACCGGAAGAGCAAAGAGGAATATATGAGGCCTCTCTTACCTTACTACCTATATGATATCTATAACTTAATTTATGGGATAAATAGATGTATATGTTGGAAGTAGCTGTAATAGAGGTGTTTGGGTTGATGAAGAGGCCAAAGATATAACAAGGCTATATAATTTCATTGGGTCTAGTTGGCCAAGTGTGTCAAATATAGATTTAGCATGGCCCATGTCAAAAATTAATGAAGGTAGTTTTGAAGGCACACAGCTTTTATAAATTGTGGTAATATTGAGTATCTTCTAGAGGGGAAATAGTTTTGATATGGGCCTTAATGGCCTAGTAGATATAAGGGAGCCATAGGTAAGTAATGCACTAGTAGTGGCTACCTGGGAAGGAGAAGAATCCAAAACCTGACAAGCACTAGTGTTTTGGGAGATTGATAAAGATGAAATGTTGGTGTTAGAATTGGAAATGAAGTTGGGAATGGTGAATCGAAATGGATAACTATCTTGTTTCATGCTAGCATCAACTTAGGATTGAGTGGTGTTAGATTCATTATAAGTGCTTATTGATGGGGGAGTAAATACAAAAGTAGAAGTAGAAAAAACTATAATTTGGAAAGGAGATAATGGGGAAGTACTTAAATTTGGAGCTTGGGATGTGTTAGTGATAGCAATAGGAGCTTGATAAGTTGATGGAGGAGGTATTACTTCTCTCAAGATAATCTTGGGTTCTTTCTTTCTTTTGTAGACCTTTTATATATTTCTCCCAGCTAGTGCCTATAGTTCCTACATTGAGAGATCAATGCCTTGATTTAATTCTTCAAGGTAAATGACATTAGGATCATGATGACTTAGGCTCTCTAGGGAATTTCTCATAGTAGATGAAAAAATGAATGTATGCCCTTAGGAGAGGTCAAGTTGGCTACTAGATCCCCCTTGTTCAGAGTTTGGAGGTAGACTCTATCCACTTGAAGTGGGAATAAGTGGAGGTATACATGGCATATTACTAATAAGAGGAACATTTTATTATTACTCTTCTTGCCTCTCCTCATAATTTGTATCAAACATGCTTCGATGGGTTGGTAGTGGTCGAGGCTTGATAATGTCTTCCTTCTTCTTCTCTCTTAATCTTCATCTACTGCATTCCTTAGGACCACCTCATCATTCATGGAATTATTTTAGATCCATTCATGCACTTCTTCTTGATTCTTATACTCCATTGATACATCCTTCTTGAACTTAAACAGGTGTTTAGAGATAACATTATTGGGGTCCTAAGCTCAGATGTCATCCTTAGGCAATAGGTATGAGTCCCTATGCCTTCCAACCACAATGATATCATGCCACTTTGTGATCTCCATCTTACATAGCTTTTAGGGAGTCTTGTGGGGGAATTTCTTCTTCTTATTTTTTAATATGCCATCAACTCCATGTAGTATTTGATAAGCCATCTCTTCCTTGACCAAACTCATAGTCACATATCTTAGTAACCTAAGAGGAGATATCATTATTCCCTATACTCAGATGACTATGCAATCAATGTATATCTAACCTCTGGGGGAACCTTTGAAATCTCACACTCAATGATTTATTTATAGAAAATGGGATAGAAGTCTTCTGCAATAACTTTTATGTTGCATCTAAAATGGTGAATGTGCATTATGGAGAATAACTGGGGGATGAATTCATCTCACTCAGGAGACCATGAATTATGGACAAGTTGGGAAGTTACATAGATGTCATCCAATAAGTAACTCATCATTAATAATGGGGCTTCATTATTGTAAGTATTATTCATTGCATATACTAAATTGTTTCTAATGATCTCCCCAAGTGGGATAATTTAATAGTCTTCTAAAATGATCTACAATAATAGATGGGTCCTTATGTCCATGTATCCAATATATGGATTATTAAATACCTTTTTAAGGAGATAAAGGCCAATCCTAACCCCTTTATTAAATTGATGGATAGATATGTTCCCTTGGTCACCTATGAGAATGACTCCTACTGGGTCAATTACTGAGGAAGTTAAGAATTTCTTTGGGGAGTAGACCTCATACTAGTTATCAATTTTACTCAAGTTGTAGTCTATTTATGGGGAAGGAAGGTCATAATGTTTTTAAATTCTTGGCCTTGTTATGATGGTGATTGGGAGCCCTTGGTTCATTGATTTAAGGAACCTATCTTCACATCTCATCCTTCCAAACATACCATAGACTAGGTCATCACATGGCATGACCTCTGATTTGGTTATAGCCTTGTGGAGACTAGAAACATTTATTGTAAGGATGTTCAAAGTCAGTTGAATAATATGTGACATTGTATCATCCTCATCAACTACCCTAGATGCTTCTACATTGAAGTAAATGTTGGTGTAATGCATGTCCCTTGATGATATGGCCTTGGGGATGAACCTTGTGTCTTTGAAAACAACTAAATTACCATACTAGAATAGGAAATCATAAGTTTTGAAATAAATGATCTTACCTGAAGTGGACAAACCTTCCTATTCCATTTATAAAATTTTATAGGTAGAAACCAACATCCTTTTAAATCTCTTTATAACTTTCTAGCTCTAATGATGGTGTTCAGGGTGAAATCAATGAATATATCAAGCTTTATCATATTGGGAGAATGTAGATATCTAAGAGAGAAAATGCGTACAAATTTAAATGTAAATGTAGGTAAAAATATCTAGGTTGAGTATCCTTTTGAAAGATCACTTTGATTAATATAATGTGAATGGTGATTTTGGTTCATGCCATATTAATGGTGAGCTCATCAACTTTGCATATGTTTAGAAAAACTTTGAACTATTGCATTTTGAATCTAATTTCATTATAATTCAAATTTAGTTTCAATTTTAATTTTATCCATTATAAATTTTAGATTCAAAGCTAAGTATTGCCACCTTTTGAAATGTGGTTGCCACCTCAGATCTAACTAGGTTATCATGAGGCCTGAATATGACCAAGCTACTTAGTCAGCTCGAAGTCTAGACACATGGAATCCTCTAATTTCCTCACAAGTTCTTGATATATATCTTAGTGTGATGACTCATTTGAATCCTAGCACATGACACCTTTTAATTTGGGGTGAGCTCTTAGGTAGGGTCCATTAGTTTTGATTAGTTATAGGAGTGCCACAGATCACTCTCACTATAAATTAGGGATTTTTAATGCCAATTGGATCTCTAATGTGAAATCATGGCTTACCTGATAGGTGTTACCTTTAGAAAGATTTTGTATAACTATAGGCACCTTAATGTTAATCATGTAGCTCAAGTGGAGACACATATCTATCTCAAAGGTGATCTCAGGGATCTTAAAATACATCTTCACAAGAATGACATGTGGCATCATCATATAAGCCCAAAGGGGGCACACATCACTTTCATAGGGTTTCATTTTTTCTTATACTAGGTGTTACTCTTGAAAGGAGCATCAAAAATTTGATACAATTAAAGCTTGATTGGATGGATCGAGGCAACACAGATGTCTGCCTTACTATATATCATGAGCTTTAGATGGACGCAATATGGTTTGGACATGTGTAAATATTAGATGAACCTTAAGAGAACATGCATTACTTCAGAAGGTTTTTTGGGTTTGATTGGTTGTGCTTGAGACACATGATGGCATCTCGTGGGATTTGCTCAAATTGAATGGGCTTGCTTATGGGGGCTAATATGATGACACACAACATCTAGATTTGAATTCCAATGACTATTTCTTTCACAAGCTCTTTAGATCGCACCACTTAGATCATGAACTTGATAGATTTTCTTTAGGTATCTTGTGTGGGATGTGATAGATCTCTAAGGCATTGAAAATCCTAATGAGTTTGACACTTGTCCTTCTAAGTCATAGTTTGAACTTTGATGTCCTATGAGGCATCATGAATTTTAGTTTAATTTTGAAATCTTGTGAGATCAGGTGAGAAGCTAAGTTAAACTCCAAAACATGTCATAAGCTATCTTAAGAAAATTAAAACAATTTTAAAACAAAACTTTGCAAGTAAATGCTTGAATCAAAATAATGTTATTTTAATAAGATCTGGTGAAGGTCATGACATTCATGAATATTAAGTATCCAAGTCTTTATTCCTTAGAGAAAACTTATTTTCACACTCTTGAATTATCAATGGTTAAAAATTCACTATTTGAATGAAACTTTGAAGAATACTTGTAATATTTCAAATATTTATGTTAATTATTATTTCAAGATGAATAATTAACCAACAAATGTAAAAACATAAGTATAGGTAAACTAAATCACATCCATATTCAATCAAATGATTTAGTATGCTTGGTATATTATTCCTTCTTAGAGTTTTAATAAAGGATGGTCCCCATTCTGGGAATAGGGGTAGTTGATCATCAAGACCTATACCCTACACCTTATACCGTACACCTTAAACCTTAAGCACTAAACCATAAAACCTAAACCCTATAACCTAAATTATAAACCTTAATCCATAAGTATTAAACCCTATACCCTAAACCTTAAACCCCAATACCTAAACCCTAATCCATAGAAACCATAAACCATAAATCATAAACTCTTAAAACCCTAAAACAAAAAATTGACCCTTGATTACCATCATTTAGGCTAATAATTAGGTTCATAGGGAGAAATTTGGACCCAATTGCACAATTAACTACAATAATTAACTAATTCAATGAATCTAGGATGGCATGGAGGTTAATTGAACCAAAAAACACATTTTATGGTAAAAAAATAGGTTCAATAAACTCAAATTATCCTCAATTTCCTTCATAATTGACCCTATACCCTAAACC